>ML824075.1:185900-215794 GCA_009831015.1 Picea engelmannii | reverse complement strand
AGTTACAACGGGTTTTGCTGTAGGTTGTATCCCTTCATTTACTGGATAATAATAAAGGAAGGACCTGGAAATTTCTCTGGTGGACGTATCCCACACTGGGTGAACCACGTAAATCTGTGTCTCTCTTGTATTGTGTGTCTTCTATGTTTTGTTTCTGCATTTGTTTTATTTTATTGCTACGCGGTCCTATTTTTCTAACACTTATGTCCTTCTCCATTCACCAGTGGGTCTCGGTTTTTGCAGTTTCATTCCTGCATTGCTTGACAGGCCGGTTGCAATACATTTTCATCCTTTGTTTTTTCTTCTGCAATGTTGTCTGCAGTGAATATGGGCGATATTGTTCTTTGGCAATGTTCTTGGTTCACAGGTTTATGCTTGCTCGTTGCTTGTTGACTGGTTTCTTGTTTTCCTATTGTTGTTTCTGTTGTTGTTGTCATTCCCCATTGACGGGTGGGTTTCGTTGCTAGATTTACATTCGTGTTCATTCTTTGCTATTTGTTATTTCCAGTTTGCAAGTGAAAATTTTAAATGTTGGAGATGCCTGAGTTAAAATTCTTTTCTAGAACATGTTCGTATGCGAAGAGAAAATTTGATTTCCTTTTTTATATGTCAGTGGGTGTTATGAAGGTGTTCCAATTGTGGATGCAGAATGCCAACCATGCAAAACTGCAACTTCTTTAAATGTTTGCACAGTGGGAGGCCTTTGCACGTTCCTTACAGTCTTGCATGTTTACCTGCCAGGCCTAACAACATTAAATGTTTTCTTAACATGCGTTTTACAATATATTCTTCCGATTTTTTTATAAAATCTTGTTTGCAGTAAATTTGGACAATATTGTTATTCACTGACATTCATGGTTGACTAGTTGATGCTTGCTCGTTGGTTCGCTGGATGTTTCTTATTGTTGTTTGATTCAACTTTGCAGAGTTGAGGCCCTGCAACTGCAATTAAGCCTCTTTGTACTTCTTTCTTCACAAACACATCTCCACTTGGAAAACACAAATTGGAACATGGTTTTATAGTTTGGTCACCAAAAAATACTATTAAGATAAACTAATATGAAAAATTTTGCAGTGGATATAAACAACATCTCTTTTGACTTGAACCAGAGTTTGTCGAGATCCAACTATATTTCATAGCTAAGAATGTTTTCCCCATAGTTAATGTCTTTCTATGGATTTATATTTATGAGACTAAGTGTTGTTGTGTGAGCGACAAAGTTCTTGTATCCCTTTCTTTTTCCTCTTCTATACTTGCCCATTTTCCCTTTTTTTCTTCCCCTCTATTATGTGTTTTTGGTTCTATACTTTGTCATGTTTCTGTGGTCGCGGGTTCTCGGGGTGGTGAAATGACAAATCTTCATCTCCATATATATATTCACATCACGAGTCTGACCGACCACCATTCGTTTGCATACTTATACAATTTCTTCTAAACTTCCCCATTTTTCCCTTTTGTTCTTCCCCTCTATTATGCGTTTATGTTTCTATACTTTGTCACGTTTCTGTACTCGCGGGTTCTCGGGGTGAATAAATGAAAAATCATCATCTCCATATATATATTCACATCATGAGTCCAACCGAACACCATTCGTTTGCATACTTGGCCAATTTTATGAACGCGGGTTCGCGAATAGGTGCTATCGAACTCTGGTGCCCCATGTTCGGGGTAAACATCTTGCACCCAAAACTTTGGTGGTCTACAATTCGACCCCAGACTCCTCAAACTCGCAAGCCTGACTCTACCTATGATGAATCCATCTTTCCAACTTGCCTTTCCATACTTAGTCGAGTCTTCAAAGTTTCGCGGGTTCACGCACTCTCGGGTTCAGAAAAGTTTAAAAGCATTTTTTTCTCCCCTCCATCCCCGCCACCTTCTCCCCTTCACAATGCACATTAATTATGATTTTACTAGTGAAAAAACACCAGACAGGTTCAAAAATATTGGCTTTAATAAGAGGAAATCTTGAGGACATCTCCCATTAAAACAGATTAACAGACGAATATTATGGGATTTGATAATTTGTTTTGCGTCCATTTTGAATTTGCAAAAAGTGTTGGTTATTTTAGTTTTTTAAAGGCATCGTCATAGTAAGAGTGCAATATTGTACTACCATGCTGCCATCCACAAACATGTCATCCACAGAGGTCTTGAATTCATGTCCCTCTTTAATACTGTGCATATATTATTGGTTGTCATACTTGAGAATTTTCTTTCATATGGGAATGCTAGCTTGTGTTATTAGTGACTATTCAACACACATATTTGAAAATATTGAAATTAATAAGAAAAAATATTGAGGGCATATGCCATTAAAATGAATTAAACCAATATTTATGGAAGATTATACTATCATCCTGCAACGTTCATTTTAAATACTTATTCCCATTTCTCTCTATCATCGAAGACTTGGGATTTAAGGTTCCTTCGTTGTAATGTTTCTGGTCATGGACATGTGAGACAACTTAGAGATGCCATTTAGGCCCAATTGAAAGATGAGGGAATGGTTTTATATGGTTTTATTTGAGTGAAAAAAAAAACTCTATTAGCCAACAAAAACTCAGACACACAAAAAAATCAAGTATCTTGTGATTGGTGTTCTCCCTGTATTCGATGCTTGGTTGGTTGAAAGGCCTGCCTAAATATTTGTGTGCTGAAATTCTTTGTTTTGTTATTGGGATTTGGAAGGCACTTTTAGGTCACCTGCAAAATGATCCTTCATTGAAGTATATAGCTTATTCCAACAACATAGCTTTGGCAAGTGTATCAAATTCTACAGACCACACAATAATGTATCTTTCATCAGAGGAGTTTCGCATATCATGGCTTGAAAAATCATTTGGAATATTCAGAAATGACACCAAATATTAGTCCATTCGTGAATATACTCAGAAGGAAATTATAAATTTGGGTCATCCTGAGTATTAGAAACTGTATGGGTGGTTGAATCAACATCCTAAAATTACAAAAGTTTCTATTTCAAAGTTTTTTGAGCTACTTCTGGGTGTGGTAACAGACTTGACAAAAAGTCATATTCTTTATCAAAGATTGTTCATCGTCCTTTGTATGTAGTAACAAAATCCACATACAATCAACTTTCTATCACTACTGCACATTTGTTTCACTATTCCTATGCATATGATTGCATCTGGGTCAATGAGCTTGCCCCTCTTTGCATGAATATTCTCCTCCTACTTGAAGGTGGGTATATAACCAGGGAACGACTCTCTCAAAAGTTTCTAATGCCTACATCAACATGTAACTGGGAAAATTTAGTGGGAAGGAATTATGGATTATGAACTTTGCAACACTTTCTGAAGATTACTTTATACTACCACCTTCTGCAAGAAGTTTGGCACGTTCAGGTAATTATTTGGTTTTTGAAAATCACCTTTTCCTACCACCTTCATGTAATCATTTTATTTCATTCTTTAGAAGAGACCTTAATGTAGTGGTGTATTCTATAGATGTTTCCACCTAATATCAATCTTCTTGTTGTTTCCCTTGCTTTGAATAATGGAAATGCATTTCTTTTGTTGTAGTGGATCTGATATTTGAAAAAAAATAAAATAAAAAAAATTGCTCGATGCTTGAAGTAAGTGCCTTCCTGGTCATAGAGTGCTTCCATAACCATCTTGCATTTGCATAGATTATTTTATTTCCACCTTATTTCTTTTTCCTGGTGGTGGATCCTTCTATCCCAATCAACATGATGTAAATAAACTAGCTCTAGCTCTAGGGAATTTGATCACTTCTAGGAATTTGAGTTGATTATATATTAATTTCGGTTAACTTAAAAAGGTTTGTGCATGAAACCTAATGTTAGACATATAAAATACAATTTCTTATTTCTTAAAATATGGAACGATGTATTTTTTGAACACACGACTGTTCAAAAATTTTCAGGAGTTGTTTGGGATTCACGTCCTTCAAGGATGTTAATTAATCACACAATTAATATTTTTTGTGACTATGCAATCGAGTCATCTTCCACTATGGAAATTTAATTAACACTACAATGTCAGATAATAGATGTCTGACATGTACCTAATGTCAAGGTCATTATCACACAGGACACCCAACATCCAAATATTTCTAGAATCAGAGCAACATTGTAGTTGTCGTGACAAAGCAACACTAAAGTTGATGTTCTTTGCAGGTCTGACAATCCTGAAGTCTAAGTTCTTTGGCAATGACAAACCTACTTGTTCACCGCATTTCTGCACTACAGTCAATAGCACTGTTCCTATTTCCACCGCTAGTGTCGATGTCTGAAGCTGAAGCTATCTGGAGCCCGAGGTCACCGCTAGTGTGGATGCCTGAAGGTGAAACTACCTGGAACCTAGGATCATGAATTCTTACACTTCACATTAGTATCAATAGTGATCAAAATTTGATTGTATGTCGAGTCTGTTACTACATCCAGAGGTCATTCAACAATCTTTGACATAGAAACTGGTTGTCTGTCAAGTTTGTTACAACTTTGGCATAAAACGTTTTGTAATTTTAGAATGTTGATTCAAATGTGCATACAGTTTCTCATGTTCGTGAGTATCCAATTTTATAATTTCCTTCTAAGTGTATTTGGGCATGGAGTAATATTTGGCGTCACTTCTAAATTTTCTAGACCATTTTGTGGGTCACAATGTCTGCCACCTCCATGACGAAAGATATATTCTGATGTGATTTGCAACATTTGATACACTTGCCAGATCTATGTTGCTGGAAGAAGCTATGTACTTCAATAGAGGAACATTTTGCAGGTGACTTGGACATCCCTTCCAATTTACAACAATAAAACAAAGAAATTCAACATACAAATCTCCAGGTAGGATTTTTAACCAAATAGATGATCGAATACAGGGAGAATAACAAACACCACATACTTGATTTTTTTTTGTCTCAACTATTTGTTTCCCCCAAAGCTGACGTTACATAAAACCACTCCCTCGTCTTTGAATTGGGCCTGAATCAGATCTCTAAGTTGTCTCAGATGTAGATGACCAAGAACATTACAAGGAAGGCACCTTAGACCCCAAGTTTTCGACGATAGAGGGAAATTAACACTTAGCAAAGTATGGAATGTTGAATAACCAACCAATGCAGGAAGGTCATATCTAGAAGAGACAAGTTATTCAAAAAGTTGGGATAGATCTAGCTGGCAACACCAATGAAGTCCAAGACCCGAAGTTGATATTCAAATCGTTGTTTTTTACGAAGGAAGCATTTGATGATCAAGTTGAAATCTATAAAATATTGTCCACATGATTCATTATTGTACATATTTTCTTTTTTTGTCAGTGGCAGCCCCAATCACAGTCATAATGGCAAATAATCTCAGCTGTATTTTGTAACCCAGTTTATCTGAATATAGAATATTTGAGGTTTTTGTATGGTGTTTTCGAATCTCTGGTATTGTTTTTTATTTTATTTTGTACTTTTATTTTGTCTGTCGTTAAACATGAAGGACAAGCTTTTCTTTCTGCTACCTAACACTTCGATTTAAATAAAGGCTACTCTGTTCGCTCCTTACATTTTACATGGAAGAATAATTTGTCATAGGCCATACTTATTTGACGTCCATCCTATACTTAAAGAAAGAAATGGGAGGACCTATCCTACTTTCATTCTTCAGGGTCCCGTCAATAGAATGAATTAATGACTTTATTTCAACAAGGCAACTCGGGTGTTGATGTCATTTTCATGTTCAATATTTTTCATATATTACAACTTCTATTTGATAATATCTGTGCATATAAAAAATGTCGTGTCATATGTATATATATATATATATATATTTTTTTTTTCTTCTTTCTATTGCTTATGGGTTTCAACGAAATTTGCAAACCGAACAACATTCTGCAAATTGGAAGATTCTTTACATTTGGACCATAAATAATCTATTAATATATATTAATATGAATACTATTGGAATAAATATAAACACTTTCTCTTTAATTTTTCCCTATTTTCTCCCCCTCTATTATCCCTTTGCGGTTCTATATTTAGTCGCATTTCTATGATCACGACCTCTCGGATTCGTGGATTGGTAGATTCTCATATTTATCTATATCTTCACACCATGAGCCCAAATGAATGCGGTCCCTTTCAATACTTATCCAATTATCTAACCACCGGGTCTCGTGTTTGCAGTATCCAACATTTATGTCCCATGTTATGTCATATACATCTTGCACCCAAAAAAATTCTGCGATCTACACTTTATTCTTTTACTAGTGAGAACTCGCCAGGGGTTTGAAAATATTGGCATTAATAAATGAACAACAGATGTTGTTCTGTGAGATACTTAGCCCTTTTTCCCCTTTCTTCTTCCTGTCTATTATCGCTTTCTGGTTATATACTTAGTCGGCTTTCTATGATCGCGAGTTCTAGGGTTGGTGTGCTGATAGATCTTCATCTCCATATATATCCTCACATGAGGAATCCGACCGACCACTGTTCCTTTCCATACTTAGCCAATTTTATGGCTGCGATTGTCGGGTTGGTGCTTTCGAACTCTGTCGCTTCTTGTTCTGTGATATACATCTTGCGCTCAAAACTTCCGTGATCTACAATTCCACCGCAGACTCCTCTAACTCAAAAGATTCACTCTACTAGGGTTCACAAATGTTTCAAAGCATTTTTCATTGCCTTCCATCCCCACTAACTTCGCACCATTCCCAATGCACATTAATTATGGTCTTACTAGTGACAACTAAACACACTGGTATGAAACAATTGGCATTAACAAGCAAAAAAACCTCAAGGACATCTCCCATTAACATGCATTAAACTGTCATTTACAATAATCAGAATGACCACCGTTCCTTTCTATACTTAGCCAAAATTTTCCACTTGTTTCGTGATATACATCTTGCACCTAAAAAATTCCCTGATCTACAATTCCACCTCGATCTCCTCCAACTCGTAAGCTTCACTTTACCTGAATTCATAAAATGTTTCAAACCATTTATGGT
Source organism: Picea engelmannii (assembly GCA_009831015.1). NCBI lineage: Eukaryota > Viridiplantae > Streptophyta > Pinopsida > Pinales > Pinaceae > Picea > Picea engelmannii. The sequence goes on along the minus strand of ML824075.1, from coordinate 208,816 downwards.
TCTCTTCCATCCCCTCCACAATCACACCCTTCCCAATGAACATTAATTATTCCGACCTCTAAATTAACTTCCATTGTTTCATGACCTACAAATAGCTCCCGGACCTCTGCCATATACAAATTGACTGTCGGACTCTGACATCGTCCCCTCTTCCATGTTACACATTATGCATTCAAATGTTTTGAGTGATACAATTTGATAGCTAGGGCCTCACATCTTCTGGGGAGACCTTGTCACCTTATTTTGGATCCTCGGGTTGGCAGGTTCATGAAATCTCCCATTCCTAGTCACTATTTCCTATGCTGACCATACTCGTACTTATTTCCAAATATCCAACAAAAAAGGTTTAATGCTAAGATGCCATATTGCAACAACCGTAAATATCATCATTAATAAGAAAAATCCTCGAGGACTAACTATCCCTACACAACTTGTCCAGAAACATGCATAGAAGATCTTGCCAGGTAATGGGAAATCTATTACAAATTTCAATATATTAGAAAAAACAAGTTTGGGCCACCGTTTCCCTATTCCATACTTAGACACTTTTTCGATTTCAGGTTCCTGGATTGACGGGCTCAAAATTGTGTTTCGAATCTTCCGCGACTTGCAAATAGTGCTCGAAGTTCCGCGATATACAATTTGTCTGTTGGAATGCCACTTCACGAGTCCGATCGTCTTTCGTTCCTTTCAATACTTAGACACAATTTGGATGTTTCTCCATGATGCGGTACATTTACTATGTATCCATTCCGGCCTACCATTTCCCTATTTCATACTTAGACACTTTCTCGATTATGGGTTCCCATACTGAAAGGCTCAGGATTGTGCTTCCAATGTTCCATAACTAGAAAACAGTACCCGGAGTTCCATGATATACAATTTGTGCACAAGAATGCACCATCATGCCCTCTTCCATGTTACACGTTATGCGGTCAACACTCCCGAGAGATACAATTTGACCCTCGAGCCCTCACCTCTGTTGGTTGTATCTTGTAGCCCTATTTTGAAGCACCACCAACTGCTTTCGATAATTAGCCATTCCTTAATTGTTGTTCCTTGTCCCCACCACCTTCCTACTTCTCTCTGGATATGCAATTTGCAAGATTTAATTCTAACACTTCATCATACATGAACCTTGAACATGTCATTAATGAGCGAAAGCCTCAAGGAGATCTCCCACACTTCCGTCATATACAAATTGACTGTCGGACTCCCATATCATACCCTCTTCCATGGTACACATTTTTCACTCAAGTTGTGAGACATACAATTTGACCCTTGGGAAGTCACGTCTCCTGTGGAACCATTGTCACCTTAATTCTGAAGCTCGTCTGATTGCTTTCCATACTTTCCCATTTCATGGAATCTCTTTCGCATATCCTCGGGTTGGCGGGTTCACGAAATCTCCAATTCTTAGTCACTATTTACTGTGCCCGCCACCTTCGCACTTCTTTCAAATTATGAAATGACCAAGGTTTAATGATAACAGTTCATCATACAACAACCATATAGACCATCATTAAAAATAAAAAGGCTCAATGAGACAGTGGAATTTAAATGAAGCTCGACTCGAATTTAAATGAATTTGTTTTCTCTTATTTTCTCTTTTCTTCCTAGAGACATGCAAAAAATATCTTGCCACGTAATGGGATATATATTACAAGTTTCAATATATTAGCGAAAATGAATCCACCCAGCCGTTTCCCTATTCCATACTTGAGCCACTTTTTCAATTGCGGGTTCATGGACAGACGGGATCACGTTTGCACTTCCATTGTTCCATGTCCTGCAAACATTACCCAAACTTCCGCGATATATAAATTTCCCTCTAGACTGTCCCATCATGCCCTCTTCCATGTTATGCGTTTTTCACTCAAAAAGTTTCAAGACATACAATTTGACCCTCGGGCCCTCACCTCTAATGGTTGTACCTTGTAACCCTATTTTGAAGCCCGCCCGACCGCTTTCGATAATTAGATGCTCCTTAATTTCTCTTTCTCATCCCTACAACCTTCATACTTCTTTATTAATATGAAATTAGTAACCTTTCATGCTAACAACTCACCATGTAGGAACCGTCAACATTGTCATTAATGAGCGAAACGCTCAAGGATATCTCCCATTAATATGCATTAAACCAAGATCTGCGAAGAGTTATATTATCCCTTCTGATTGTTCATCTCAAACATAGGTCATCGCGTTGGTCTGTTCACAAAATCTCCAATCATTAAGTTCTCATTGTCGTACCCACCATCTTCGCACTTCTATGTATGCAATTACTAGTCTTTAATGCTAACATCGCATCATGCAATAGTTGTCAAAATTGTCATTAATGAGCGAAAGTCTCCAGGATATCTCCCATTCACACACATTGGACCAAGATTTGCATAGGGTAATATAATCCCTTCCAACTCTTCATTTCAAACATCGTTTGGATAAAACCAACTTTATCATAAACTTATGGAAGTAGCTCGACAACAGTTCTATGGAGATACAGTGAATATATTTAGATGTGAGGACCAAAACTTCTAGTGGTCCAGGGAATACTCTTACTATTCATCCCGTTCCTCCCAGAACAAAGTGATTTGGACCTCTGAAATCACTCGTGCATGCTACATCCCTAAGGTTTTTGACTGTAATGAGGTGGTCTCTTGGTGCACTGAAAAATATATTTCAAGCCAAAGGATTATTCCACTACGTGACCATTCTCTTGTTTCTTTGTCACCTTAGGTCTTTCACAAGATGTTAATATTGCCAGAGCCAACATTGACCTTTAGAGGACAAGACTGCAAGAAGTTTCTAGAAAAAAATGATAACAGGTTGGACCTCTTACCGAGTTCCTCGAAGACCCGACAATAGTTCCTGAAGATATCATAAAGTTTCAGGTTAGTTCCTTTAGAAATCCATTCCAGGAAAATTTCTTGGCTATTTACAAGAATAACGGGACAGGGATCCATGGCAAGCATTTCCTATATAGTTATTTATATTTTGTACTTCACAGTCAAGGAACAATTCATTTTTGATTGGGGGAAGCTAATTTCCATTGAAATCTATTCCCAACTGTCACGATTCAAATAATCGAATAAATTGTATATGTCATCTTAATTGATTTTCACAATAGTGAACTAATGTCCATTTCCAAAACTGTCTTTGTTCAAGAAGATAAACTATCAATTCGACCCAGTAACATTCTAGTACTAGGCCTTGTGGAGGCATAAGGCCTCCCATTGTTTTTATGAGGTTTTTAATGACTTTGTCTCATTTTTCAAAGATTTATTGTTAGGAAAGGATACTCCCCGGATGTCTGGCTAGGAAACCAAGTTTTTGGATAGGAAGGGGAAACTTGAACGAAAGAAAAATTACAGTGTAATAATGATCTTTGGCTCCAAGGAAAATCCATCTTTCCTTCCATGTCACATCATAGACAATATGTTTGTTACAGAAATAGCAAGGCAATACAACCACTGGTTGCATTTTTTCGATGGAAAGAGAAAAAAACAGTTCATTCCTCTACCCTAGAAAGTCGGGGACTTTGTGTGTAGAAACATCAACAAGATTGACAAATTTGCAGGCCACTTCAAGAACTTGAACCTAAAATATGCTGAAAGGCTAAAAGGGTTCGACCCTAATGGGATTTTTCGAGAAAATTTACTATCAGTTGGCTTTAGCATCTCTTTATCCATAGAATCTTGTCCAAAGACAAAGATAGTGATGAAAACACTCCTGCTTCTAACGATTGTGACATAGAGACATTGCAAAGCGCAACTGAATTGTATAGATAATAGGGAAAAGGATTCGGTGAGAAGAGTGTCCAGTCCCCAACCAACACTCCAAAGAGCATGACATCATGGAGCATCACTTCAATGACCCACCCCAGTAAGAAAGTAACCCAAAAATCTTCAAACAGAGGAGGAGATAAGAACCCTCCTTGTAGAAAAATTGATAGTACTCACAAGATTCCCCCGACAAAGAAGAGAAAAACAATTGTAGGGTAGGCTGAAGAACCTAAAATTCAAAGTGAGCACATGCAACTTGAAACTTCTATGGATTCCCTGTTGCAAAAAGTTGATCCGCCCATGGACGCGATCCACCATATTTCCACAATGGAAATAGCTGAGACCGACATTTTTGACAAAGATGAATCCTTCGTATTCTAGAGCGTTGTTTTTGACAACCAATCTAAAAATTTAATCATTGAAAAGAGAGATGTAACAAATAAGAAAGGAAAATCTTGTACATAGATTAACTTTAGGAAAATGCAGTCGTCCCAAATCTCCTGATTTCACCATGCAACCGCTTATGCTCTTGATGATTCCATTGGAGGAATTGAAGTAGAGAATGCTAGACTGAACAACCAAATCAAGGAATTGGAGGAGGCTTTCATTGATACCCGAGTGTTTTCTAGTCCTTTAGAAAAAACTGTGCCTGCTACCCTTGCAACCAAGTTAAAAGGATCCTCCAGCCTCCTCACATCCTGTAGAGCCTTTGTATAGAAGAACATAAAGAAAATATTGCAGCTAATTACTGAAGCCTGGGAAACATCACAAACTATAGCTTCCTTTCGAAAGCAGGGATGATTTTAAGGATGGAAATTTATTTTAAAATGTAGAAACCTTGGTGAATATTAGTAATCCTTCATATGCCAACTATAAATGTTTGGCGATATTTTTTTAAAAATATTCAAATTTCTAAGGATTTTATATAGTTTTTATAAATTTTTGGCGATTTTTAAGGTAAAATAATTTTATCCTATAGAATTTGGGCGAATCATTTTTAGAATAGTGAATCTTTTTTTGTGAAAAACCATGGAAAATTATCCCATGAGAGAAATGTAGCCCCTAAAATCAACCATGTTCGAAAGAGGGAAAATGATTTGCATGGACATTTGCAGACAAATTTAAAAAATGAAGAACGTTTCTATGAACAGACGATGATCCCTTTTCCCAACCATGCCATCAACATCTCGTATCTGAAAAAAAGACAAGAGGATCTTGCCTCCCCAAAGTGGATCAAACAATTAAAAGCATGCCGGAAAAAGAAAGTTAAGAATCTGTAGCTCATTCGCGAATCATGTGAACAAGCCATATCAGAGAAAGAATAATTATTCAGAAACCTTACACAAATCAACTTAGCCAGAAGTGCCAACGAGGTTCAAGACCCAAACTTAATCCTCAAATCCTTGTCCTTGACCAAGTAAGCCTTCGATGAACAATTTTATATTTTAAAGGGGTTGTCTTTAGAAAATTTTGACGACATCCTTGAATATGGTGAAGATGATGTCGAGAACTGGCTAGTGGACTATTTGGCACACAATGAAGAAATTGAACAAGCTCTGCATAGTATTTCTATGGATCTAAGGAAATTAGAAAACAAGCTTTTTGACATAGAAATATGGGATGAAATAAATGTGCCCCTCATGAGAAGGTACATTGAATAGTGGTTCCAACAGAGAATGGATAAGCTTACCGACGAAGGGAAACAACTGATTGGGACGATTCTAGTAGCTGTCGACAACAACAACAAAAACACATCGGCTTCATAGTAATTCTATACTGATCACATCTTGCTTTCTTTATCAATCTAGTTATTCTACCTCTTTAAATAGAAATATCTAACCAAAGACTCATAACTTTCAATTTCTTCTTTTTAGGTCTTCCTCCCTATCGTCGCACACTTCTTCTTTCTACAATCCTATTTCTTGTACTTATTATGGTCCACGGGAGCCCCAATCCCAGTCTATATGACAAACACATTTAAATTTCCATAAATATGGAACATATTCCAGAAATATGGAACAAATTCCAGAAATATGGAACATATTCCAGAAATATGGAGCATATTCCAGAAATATGTAACAGACATTATTAATTTTTGATAAGTTTCAAAGAAAACTAATTCAGGAACATTTTTTGTCTGCTTCTTTTGGAATGCTAAATTTTTTTTCCTTCAACTATGATGGATATCAGGAAATTGTTTTTATTATATTTGAATGTTTAATTTTTGTGATTCCTGGTCCTTTTTTCCAGGAACCTTTATTTCAAGTCATTGAGACAAAATTTTTCTAAGTCCCATGTTTGAACTATACACACCCCAGGAAAAAACTGCCTCGTTCACATATTAACCTTGGGGGTGATCTACCAGCCCAATGTCTTATGGATGTCCTGTGAAACACTGCCACGAGCCATCCTCTGCATGGATACCACTTTCACTTCAAGCTGCTTTCAACGTGTCTCTGCTCGGTCTTGCCATAACAATGCACTTATTCCCATTCCAACTTGACAGGAACTACGCTGCCATGCAACACTTGTTATATATAAAAATTTCTATGAAATTTTTGAAGTTATTATTATTGGGGTCATACCAAGTATTACTTTAATCAACGCAAGGTTAGACACAAATTATGTTTCATGTAAGATTCTCATGTCGACCTTAATCACTAAGAACCCAAACACCAGGTGTAACCCATATATAACTTGATACTATGAGTTGAGAATTAAAGTGAAAAAAAATGTGAACCCCATACTATGATTATCTATAGACTAAAAAGTTAACGCAAGGCACCCAAATATTACACACAACATAAATTTAGTAATTACAAGCATAAACACAAATCATTTCCTTAATTAAGATATGACGAACATGTTAGTTGGCATCCAATGGTAATAAGGAAAATTTATACCTAACTCTGAAACAAGGAACTTAAATATTTGAGTGGAAGACCTAACGAAGACTTGGAGTAAGATTATCAATGTCGGTAATGATCAGGTTTCAACATCCTACGTCATCTGTGATTTCAACTCAAGACTTCTTAGATTAGAAAAAACAAGGATTACAAAGCAAGAAATATAATGAGTTCACAATCATGGCCTATGAATAAACACATATAATGGTTGTGGTAAATACTATACTGTCATTGATATCAACACCAGTTAATGAAAATTCACCGGTAGATGGAATTATTACTTCATTAGACCCACATAAGACAAGCTTAACCCTTTCCTTTGGATGAAGACACAAAAATCTCCATGTTAGTAGACACTACTTAATAAACAATTTTTCTAAATTTTGCATTTCTGAAATATGAATAAAAACTTAATGACAAGTACTAATACTTAACAAAATGAACCTCTTGAGGATATGCACCGCAACCTAAGACTTGTCGCCTGAGGGAAATTCAGGAAGAGATTCACTTCCTTAAAATTTTCCTTAAAATGTAAAAACTATTTTTATTGAAATTTATTTCTATTTAAAACCTAAAAGCATAGTAAGCCCCCTTACATAGTACTTTTCAATCAAGTTTCAATAAAATTTCTAAGGAAAGAACAATTTCGAGAGATGAAAATAATAGGATCTACATCAAATTTTATACGAGAAGAAGGGATTGATCGAGGAGATTGTTAACTATGCACAACAATTGTTATCAAGGATTTATTCCCTAAAATTATGTGTAAGTCGTAGAAGAAGCTGGGAAAACAACCCACACAATACTCAATCACCCAATGTATGTAGTCATTGAGGGTAGTCTATACGAAAAAAAATTTAAGGTTTAGAAAAGCTGATGGTAACAACAATAAAAGTTCATCCTGTGTCCACCATCGCTACATACATAATTAAATCAACAATATTCAAATAATATTTTGACATCATCACACAAACCATGCAAAATAGTTTACATCTTAAATTAAAACACAATCGGAAATTATTTATTGTACTAGGAGCATTCTATCAAAATTTAAAATAAGAAATACCGTAACAGGTGAATGATGATAATTGAGAATGATCCTCCACAAAGGAGCCTACACAATGTCCTCCTTGCTTATGCTTACTAACTCACAGACTTCACCAACACCTCCCAGCCAATGCTAGGGGTATTCTTCTTCCCCCTTATCCCTCCGAGACGCAATTGGGACACACACAGTAAACCAGAAACCAATAGCACCAAAACATGCCTCTCAAGGAAGAGCTTCCACTCTTACAAATTATTGGAATCCCAACTCTCACAAGTAAAACTTAGTCAAGAAAACGTTTGGCATCATAAAAATACTAACCAAAGTGAGATCCCTTTCCCTTTCTGTCCATTTCATTTATAGAATAATTCCCAATGACACATTTCCTCATGCACAAATAATTAATTTTTAATAATTTAATTAAAGGATTATTCACCCACTACATGTGTCACACTCTCCCCAAGTTTCACAAGTAATTTCTCTTTTTATTTTATTTAAAATCCAGTTTCCCTCACATTCCCCAATGTGTTCCTATTTTTCCTCTTAGTTGTCTCTTAGTTCCCCAATCCCTCATATATTTTGTGTCCCCTAACTAGATTTTAGTTTGAGTTGAATTAGGAGTCTTCTTTTAGTTAGAATTAGTGGTAGATTGACTCAAGATGTTACTCTATGTGGACCAACTATTCTCTCATGTTTTATTTTGTTTTTATTCATAAATCCTTTTTATTATTTTCATGCACACATGTTGCTAGAGGGAAAAACCCCCTATGACTACACCAAGGTTCAGAATGTAGGTAGATCGATTAACCGTATAAAATCCATCTAATTCTCTAAACTACCCCAAAAATACCAAAACTCATATGAAGAAAGAAAGAAAAAAGAGATCGGGTAACTATACCTTGTATCCCATGTCTAGTGATGAACTCCTCACACTTGGAAGTTTCCATGACTACACGCCTCCTCCCAGGGCTGACCTGCATCCAAAGATTTACAAACAAAAAACTACAAGCATGCTATTCCATATACAAGTTATGGTTAGATGTTAGAATGTCAAAACATAAACCAATAAAATCATTCAGTACACCATGATTTGGGACAGGAAAAGTAATTCTTTTATTAATAACTCAATGATTATACCTTTACAATCAAATTCAGCTACGACTCCACGAACTTGGTCCGGGATCCTCTTCACCAAGCTCCATGTGCACCTTTTTATAAGCTTCTCCTCTCAACCTTCTGATATCTTCTTGGGAAGTGAATGGGATAAATGGGGGAGAAGGGGCTAATGATGGAATGCTAAGGCAATTCTCACAAAAGGGCTGCAATATCGTGGGCAAGGAGGGGAAGTGAAAACAGGCAGAGTTTCACTGTTCTTATGCTTAGATATGGAATGAGACCCCAACACCTCCTCTTATATGACAAAAGGATGGTTATTCGGTTGGCTGATGGGCTATAGTAGCTGGATTAGTTGGGAAACTACCCAATAGACTGTAATCTCAACAAAATGCTTGCAACTTTTGCAAGTATATGTGGGCTATAATGGTGAAACATGTATATGTATGCAAGATATAGTGGTGCAACAAGCGTATGTACGTGGGAAGTAGTGGTGCAGGGTGCGTACATCTTCAAAAAATTGTTTTTTTAAGAAGAGCAACTTAATAGTGCTTTGGAAGAAAATGCAAGTAAGAGGGCTAAGGCCATGTATGAATGTGTAGAGAAATTTAGGGTTATAACAAATTCCCCCTAATGTGTGAGGTCATAAGAGAATCTGATGGCCAAAATACATTACAAAATCTTCACCAATGTACGAAAATGAGTGAGCCCGAGACCAGAGTTCGAGAGGTGCTATCTGCAAAATAACAATTGTCTCTCTGAGGTAGGCATACCCATGCTCGAGATGAAATAAATCATGGCTTCCAATCAAATACACTACAGATTCATGTCATATAAATATATAAAGTGTATCTGTGAGCAATACACAGTGGATCTACATCTCAAAATCAAAGATATACAAGTATAGTATCCATCTTCAAGAAGCCAATAACGCCCGATGGCTGGAGATGAGGTATTCATAGCTCAAGCAACAAATTCAAGATCTTAAAAACTTAGGTAGGAGTAAAATGTGAATATATGAATTCACTACCCAGAGGTCTTCGACGGTCGTTGGGAAAAGACAAGAGGATCTTGATGACCAGGCAGAGAACTTCGTTGATTTTGAATCAGGACTTGACTGGACTTTTAGGATGGCCGACTCATGAGGTCAAGAGACAAAATTCCTAAAGTTTGACTCAGGTTGGGTGAAACTTCCACTAGAAAAAAGCACGAAAGATGATCAGACTCAGGTAGCATGACATTGACATAAGTTCACGATGCATGAAGCAACACAAACTCTCCATGTGTTTGGAATAGTAACCAAACAGAGGAGGACACAACTCTATGTAGCAAGAAAATATTCCTAAGGTCATATTAAATCCTAATGCTTGATGAAAAAATGAAAGGATGTGCTTTGTTTAAGGGCGACTCATTGTGCTGCCAAAAAAAAAATATATATATTTCTTGTCCCATCTTTTGGGTTTTATTTTTTATTTTTTTGACTTTTTCAATTTTTTAAAGAGCTTGGAAAAGAACAAAAGAATGATACGTTATAAAGGAGGAAGGAGTGTCACAAGCAAGCATACTAGTTCCAAGTGAAAGGAACAAACTAATGCTCATAGCAATGAGACATGTGCAAGAAAATGACACTCGGGGAAAATTCCTCCAGAGGTCGAGGTGTCAGGTCGCAGAGGCAAAGTGCTACAAGGCTTGCGTATAAGGCATGCTTCAAAGGTTTAGTTGAGAGGAACATGGAGTTGACATTAGGCCAAAGACACAAATATGCAAATGCGATTAGCAAGACACGATGGAACCCCCTTCAATATATTTTTAACGAGCCCAGAGAAGGTAATATCAATAGTTTTTTCATGTTTAGAGAGTCTAAAAAAATGTAAAAAGAAGACTCCAAGGAGTACCTTTTTCAGAGATAGTCTAGTCGGTTCAAAAAATGGGTAAACCGGCACTGAAAAGACGTCTATTAAAAACCATTTTAACGAGTGTGACAAAGACAAGATCACTTGGCAATGTTTTCAATTTTAAGGAGTCTGAAAAGAGATTAACTATGGACTCACAGCCTTGTTTTTATTCTAGTCCCCTTAGCTTGAAAAAATATAAAATTTGCTGAGGATAACTCTCTTGGAAAGACGAATCTTCTAAGGTGTACATTTTTCCTCTATAATCTACAGATCGGAAAAAGGGGCAAACTCATGCCAGTAGATTTTCTTCTGGACCAATTTAACGAGTGTGAAGGAACAAGGTCACTCGATGATCTTTTCAATTTTAGGGAGTCTAAAAATAGATTAACTATGGACTTCGTGGGGTTTCCTTTTTCGTAAGTAATCTCCAAGGCCCAAAAAAGGTGATAAACCAAAACCAAGGAGAATGTTCCTTTTTCGTAAATTTAGTCCCTCAGGCCCGAAAAAGGGTTAAACTTATACCTGAGAATACTCTTCTAGCGAACCAAAGTTCCTAGAGTATACCTTTATTCATACAATTGACCATCCAGACCGAAAAAGGGGTAAACTATCGTAGGAAAGACGTGCCTTCAAATTTGAGTTTGGCGAGCGTGAAGGGAAACAAGATTGCTTAAAAATATTTTCATATTTAGAGATTCTGAAAAGGCCTTAAAGAAGACTTATGAAGGTTACTTTTCTTAGTTAATCCAAATAAGATCGAAAATCATAAATACATTCTCATCAGATGTTTCTTTTGGATTTCAAAGTGAGCTTTAAAGGCAACAAAGCGTGCTCATTTTGGGAGTCCCGAGGGTGAGGCCAAGAGTGTTGGTGCACCATACGAATGAGGATCAATATCATAATCATGACAGGACTATCAAGGAGTCATGAGCCTATAGTCATGATAGATAACATGGACACCAAAATGAAACAAGGATCTATCTAGGGCATCCATGTAAAGGTAGGCTCTACCACCTAATCAAGACACTTCTAAATAAGCAATGAAGGTTTTGTGTCGTACTTTGATGGGATCTATCCTATGGCAAAGAAAAAAAGACAACGAGATGCAGAAAGTGGAGGTGAAATCCTAACTTATATGTAAAAAGTTGGAAAAAATGACTTTTACCAATGGATATTTAAAGTGACCCATCTCCCAAAAGTTACCAAGCCAAAAGGAAAAGTGTATCGTAACATCCAATAAGAAACTTAGAAACATAATTAAATGATTTCCAAGCTAGAAAAAATGATAAAGGGGTTCAAAAAACTAGAAAAAGGGCCAAAAGAGTCTATAAATAGAAGTTGACAGCTCATTTTCACCATTGCATTTTGAAAATTGACCAAAAGAAGAAAAAATACCCTTTGCTAAAGAAGTTGGTTTTGGGAGCTTCAGAGGATGAAACAAACTTCCACTTAGACCAAGTAAGTACAAATGTATCCCTCCTGCATTTCAATTCCTTTTGTATGCATTTTTTGTTGTTGTTGAGGGGGAACGCTCCCCAAAAAAGAGTGGCCCTGCATGTACACTTGATTTCCAAGGACAACCTGCGTATGTACGCAGGCATAAAATAGTCTGCTAGCGTACATATGCGACCGTGGACAAAACAACCCATGTACACCCTCAAAAGGATTGAAAAATATTAAAATGCAAGAGCTAACTCCCTTTAACTGCCATTGAACAGGATATATATCCATTGGAGGGAGAGGGAACACAAGGACATTGATATATTGGTCGATGACGACCCTGCTTCCATTTCCACATTGAAACAATGTAGGAAGTGGAAGTTCTTCCGGTGTCCATTTATGAGGGCACAACCCAGGCTATTGAATACCCTGGTTGACTACTGACATCAGATGCAGAGGAATTCATGATAGAGGGACAATTGTTGACTCCAACGACTGAGGATATTTACTTCTTGATTGGCCTCTCGAGGAGAGGGGAACTAGTCAATCTGCAGACATTTCCTCTTGGGCCTTTTAACATTGAGGACTACAACTGTGATATTCCATATATAAAAGTATGCATAACATAAATAAAATTCTAGAATGGAAGATAAACAACAATATAACCAGAACAACACCACAATAACACTGAAATGATATCAGAATAACACCAAAAAGAGCACTTTGATTCTAAGAGCAATGTTCACTTGCCTCTTCAAGGGGGAAACCTCCAGTCGAGAAGAGATCTATTACAATAATATCCAAGCTAGGGTTCTCATACCCTTGACTCCTATTTATACTAAATATGTCTATCAAAAGAACCATATAGAGGAAGATCCTTCTAGAAGCAGAAGCTTCTATTAGGTCTTCTTACATTCGACTTATTCTACCTTATTGCAAGGCCTTATTAATATTGACCTTTATTACATTCGAATATATTGTTCTACCTATGTGAGGGGTTAGGTCCCTAACATGTACTCCCCCTTAAAAACAACCTTGTCCTCAAGGCTTGAGATGTGGAAATTGTTGCAGAATGGTAGTTGGTTCCCAAGTGGCATCTGTTGGAGTTGTATCTTTCCACTGGACTAACACTTCCTTGGTGGTTCGCTGATGTAGGCAAAGCTCACGCTAGTCCAAAAATTCTTGTGGATGTAGACAAATGGATCCTTCTTTATCCAACTTGGGAAGGTTGGTTTGAGTTTGGAACTTAGTTCCAATCAGCTTCTTTAAGCATGAAACATGAAAAATAGGATGTAGCTTAGAATGACTGGGCAAAGTTAACTAATAGGCCACATATCCCACACGCTTGAGAACAGTATAAGGAACATAAAGTTTGGGCACCATATTCTTACAATGGTCGACCTTGAGGGAATTTTTCTTGTAAGGTTCCAATAGAAGAAACACCTAATACCCTTCTGCAAATTGACGTTCAGAGCGACCATGATATGCTTGTTGCTTCATGCAATTCTGGGCCATGACCAAATTCTCTTTGAGGGTACAAAGAATAGCCTCTCGAAATGTGAGCGTTTGTTCAACCGCCTGGACCTTCGAGACACCTGGTAAATATGACATAACTGAAGGTGGATTATTTCCATAGACCGCTTCAAAAGGAGTCATGCGTGTAGCTATATGGTATGAAGTGTTGTACCACCATTCAACTAGGGGTAGCCATTGAGCCCACTAATTTTTCTTTTTCGATGAAAAACACCTCAAATATGTTTCCAAAAACTTGTTGACAACTTCAGTTTGACCATTAGTTTGGGGATGATAAGTTGTGCTAAGATTCAATTGGGTGCCTTGTAGCTTGAACAATTCTTGCCAAAAATTTCTGGTGAAAGTTGGGTCACGATTAGAAACAATAGAATGTGGCATGCCATGAAGCTTGAAGACCTAATCCATGAAAAGTTGAGCCACAATGGATGATTTAAATGCGTGTTGAAGAGCACAAAAATGAGCATACTTGGAAAGGTGATCAACTACCATCATGATGACTGATTTATTTCCCGATTTAGGTAATCCTGTAATAAAATCCATAGAGATATCCCTCCAAATAGCAGGTGGAATTAGAAGCAGTTATAGTGTTCCAGAAGATTTGATTATTTCTCCCTTTTTGAGTTGACACACATCATATTCAACTACAAAATTACGAACGTCTTGTTTCATACCATCCCAGAAAAAATAATGTTTGACCCTGTCATAGGTTTCGGTAAACTTGGAGTACCTAGCTGTGGGTGTAGCATGAAGCTCAGAAAGTACCGTGGATTTAAGTTTTGACTGTTTACTTAAATACAAATGGCCTTTGTATCAAAGATCATCATGGGGCCTGTTAACGCTCTTTAATTTCCTAGAGGTTTTCAGAAAAGAAGAAATCTACGGGAGGTAACTTTATCCAGCCACTTCGAAGCTGGGATCTAGCCCTACCAGCTTCAGAGAGGGATCTCTCTGTATGATTTAGATATGTTTCAAATTTAAAATATTAGGCTAGGTGAATAAAATATGTTTGTTTTGTTTGTTGTCGTTTTTGTTGGGTTGGCTGAGAGAGATTTACACGTCCATTGGGCTATGGGGTATGTATCATGAAATAAAATATAAACCAAAAAAAAAAGAAACCTTTCACAGGGAGAGATAATGCAATCGTTGGATTCTTTTAGCAGAAAAATGAGGAATAGTAGAAAAGGTGAGAATGCCAATTACCACAAAGAAGTAGTTAAGAATTTCTTTATCATAAAATCAGAAGATGAAACACTAAAATATTTTAAAGTCAGAAACAGGGTATACAAAGATAAATCCTGCAACGTTCGTTACTTTCAAAGATTAGATTTAGAAAACAATGCGATAACTAAGCGAGAATAACATTTAACTTAGAAAGGAAAGCATCACCAATGAGTACACGCAAGAATCCTGTGGAAATGCCTCTTTGTATTAATGGAAGAGCTCTTGAAAAATATTACAGTCTGGTAGCTCACAGGGCATAAAGATCAACCCCCAATACTTCGAAAAGTGAAGTATTTATCGCCAAAATTACAAACGATCCTGTCATTAAAGATCAGGACATGGTAAATCTATTTTTATATCAACTAACTTAACAAACTACTAAAATCTAGGAAACTGTTTGATGACGTGTCGAAGTTTCATGTTGTTTTCTGGGTGAATCGTTGGTGAGGCCTCTGCATGACCATGTCTGACTAGATAGCTAACTGGGTTGGGATAGCTCATCGACTACTTGATCAGATTGCAAATCTCTTCCCATCGAAGATGACTGGGAATGACAACTTTGAGTAACCTTCGGTAGACTTCATCCATCTCTGTGTACTTAAAAAAAGTTGGCTTGATGATGAAGATGTACCGGATCTCATGCTATATGATGATGTCCAACTCTAGAGCATCTAGGAATGCCTTGCCAGTGATATTGCCTTGTATTCTTGAAAATTTCGAACTATCCTTAGCCACATCGGCTAGTCTCTTTTTGTAGTTGGGGAGCATAATCAATTTGTCATTTATCACCTTCAAACTAGGAAGACTCTTCTTCTGTACAACCTCGATATTGCTAAAAAACCTTTTCACCCCTAGGTCCATAGCATGAACCTTTTCTTCTAGCTGTAGCATCAATCCTCTCTTGGTCAGGACTCTCTTGACCTCAAGGATGGTCTTTGTTCTATCTTCAATTCTCAGATCTTCCAGCTCCTCTCTGGTTTTAGAATTTAGGAATTTGATGATTTCATTAGCCTCGATGGGCATCTCTCCCAATTCTACTCTAATCTTCTCGATGGATTATTTACTTCTTTGTACCCATTCATTTTGCTCAAACATAATTTGTATCATTGGACATATTTCATTCATAGACTTGGTGATGTCTGTCCAGACACTTTCTTTGAATTCGACCAGTGTTTTGCCTACCACTGTTTGCTTCTGAAGCTATTGTAACTCTTGTTTGAGCTGGTCTAACACTTGTTTTTCCTTGGAGTAGTTGGTTTGGTAAGAATATTTGAGTTCCTGGAGGTTCTCAATCTCCTTTTTGAGCCTGCTAATCTTTGTTTCTTGCATATTCATCTCCTCCATAGATTTAGCCAGTTCAACAATATTTTCCAGATACATCAGTGGATTTGCCGATGGAATTTCTGCTAGTGATGCTCTACTCACTCCTAAGAGTGGAACTGCACTCAATGGAATGACTTCCATGGGTTTTGACTGCTCTTTCTCTTTCACTAGTTTCTCCATTTCAGCCTCCATTTCCTTCAATTGTGCATTCTGCTCCATGATCAACTTAAGAATCTCATCTTTTTCTCCTTCTGTCTCCACCATTTCCTTTGCCTGAGAGTCTACTGTTGGTGGTAGCTTCAATTGTTTCCTCAGAGACTCTATGTCAACATTTTTCTTCTTGATCATCTCCTCGACTGCTTTCACATTCGAGGGATCATATCCAATCTTGAGGACCAGTTCCTCCAATGTCTTAATCCTGTTATCCTTGGCAAAGGATGATATTTTTTCCAGCTTCAACTGTGTCTGAACATTATTTAGAGACACTTGTAACTTGGAGGTAGCAGTGGAAGCATGTGCCAACATGGAGAAAACCATTTCTCCAGTTTGCTTGTGCAGATCCATTTGATCAGTTGGATGCACATCCTTGGTATGGAATTCAAAAGTTTCCCTTTTGTAATCGGTGATTACCTTTGGTTCTGGCACCTGTTCTTGGATAAATTCCATGTGCATTCTTCTCTTCTCAGTTTCGGGTATGTCGTTGAGCATACTTACCACCGGGTGGTAGAACTTCTCGATGAACTGCTTGAACCTGAATTCTGTGGAGTTATGTCTGAGTAGAGAAGTCCACACTGTTACTGCCTCTGGTCTACCATCCTCGTCCATCTTCCACATAGAAAAAGAAAATTTGTCCACTTGGAAGAAAACAAACAGGTATGCCAATATTTCAAAATACCTGAACATACCTTCTGTGGAGAAATTTATGAATTGTTTGTGAATTTTGTCCACCAAGAACGTGCTGTAGTCGAATTGTGTAGTGGGTTTCTCATCGGTGGAGAAAATAGTCAGAAATCCCAAAATGGGTTCATCTACCCATTGATCTGAAAAATAACCAAGAAAGGCGCATAGTGATGTGATGACTTGGTTTCCTTTTATTGAGAATAGGGATGAAGGATAAGGGGGGTTTGTAGTGGGGAGTTGACAGGATTGTGGAAGAAAAATCTCAAAAATCTGAGCTCTTTGAGGAAACGACAGATTCTGGTAGAGCTCTGTGATGATTTCGAGGTTAAAAGGTGAGGCAGAGTTGGCTTGGGATATCTGCATCATTTTGTCGATGGTTTCTGGTGTGATGAGGAAAAGAATTTCCCCAGACGAGGACACAATGGCTCTTTGTTCAGGGATATAATGGGCTTGGCACTTGAGGGAGAATTCTAGGTAGTGGTGAATCTAGGGGAAAAGATACAAGGGTAGGTTGGACTCCCAGAGCCCAATTTCATCACTCTGGTCTAGGAAGACTTCTTTAAGCCATGACTATAGGTCTGCGAAGTCGAAATCGCATCTTATGTCTGCGATTAAGTAGTCTTTGTCGGCTTGAGGAATCTTGTTGAGGTCGACAGGAGGCGGGAGAAAAGGATTCTCCTCACCTTCTATTCTCTTTGACTTTGGTGCCATCACTGTAAAAATACTTGCAAATAAAACAAAGGTTAGCGGGAACGACTATAGAAGTGGGTGAATGACTGTAATGGAGAGGAAAACGAGGAAAATTATCTGGTGCGATGACTGGGTAAATGGTGAGGGAATAAAGGGTGAGGGTAGTTTTGAGCAAACAGATATCCGTTGGGTGTGGGAGACAGGTCAGCTAGTTAACGGATAAGTTAGACAGTAATAAATGGCCAACGGGTCACTTAGAGTGTGAGATGGCAGGTGACAATGACTGAAGCATATGGTTGAGTGACATGGTGGTTATTTATTGGGGGAAAAGACCATGGTGAAGGGACTTTCCACGGGTGAACGAGGGAGAAAGACTGACAGAGTTATGGGAGGTGACTCTTATGGAAAAGGTGGATAATGACGTCATGAGGTGACAAGGTATGTCAGACAGTAATAGGCAGTGGGATTTGGGACCAATGGATTCATTCCATGTATAGATAGGGGGCCCGCCAGAGTAAAATTCCATTCTAGACCCCTCCCCCCCCACCATTAAAGGTAGATCGGTCAGGGGGGTCTGAAAAATACCATGAGTCGTTGATCTGTGCGCTTTTCTTTCGACCGCAGATCTGTGCGCGATCCTTAAAACAAATTCCGANCCCCCTCCATTAAATGCAGAACGGACGGTGGGGGGTGGGGGGGTTGGGGGTCCAGAATGCAATATAGACCGTATATCTAGGCGTTGAAAATTGAGCCGTCCAGATGTGCGCATAAATTATCTGTGATTCCGAAGCCCCCCCCACCGTTAAAGGTAGAACAGTCGGGGGGGTCTGAAAAGACTTGTCCATCGTAGATATGGGTATGAACATCTGAGCCATTCATACATGAGCTGTGCATAATTGTGAGCGCAAAGGCATATGCGCCCGAAAAAACTTAGGATAAGTGCATATCGTGGGTTTTTCCAATCTTTCCCATGTTTCTATCACCAAGGGTTTAGACAACCAACCTTTTAAACATCCAAGATATGGTTCAACATTGATCATTGAGCTGGTTTTATTGAAATAAATTAAACTACCTATGTTATAACCTAATTACCTATGACAATTAGCCCAGATTAAACTATTGGACTAAGAAATTACTCTATCCTGGGGCTATCTAACCAAGATTAGGCAGTCTGGCCAGATTTATTCACTAACTAACCTAGATCACTTGGCTAAGATTAAACAGTTTAGCCAAGCTTATTCACTACTCCTATCAACATCAATTTAAAAGAACTTGGCCATGCTTGAAAGGTATGGAGCAAGTCATTGTTATTGCATGGGGCTCTATTGAATTTCTTTTATGCCCTCTTTTATTCTTTTTCCTTTTCTTTCTTTTTCCTCAAATTATTTGCAGAATGAAAAATCATTTGACAAACAAAAACACTAAAGAGATAATATTTCAGTCACCAGTTGATCCTATAAATTATAGGGTTATAATAGGTCCAAGAGTACCGTGGAAAAACTGGAGAATTTGACTGCAATTGTTGTATCAGATGCGAACTTTTGGGATCATGTAGCCATTCATGGAGAATGGCTTAGAGCCAATCTGGTACAATGAAGGAAAGAGAAAAGAGGGATCCTTCATCTTCATATTTTCGGGAAAGTGCATCCATAACCACATTGTCTTTGCCTTTCTTGTAAATGATCTCATAATCATATCCAAAGAGCTTAGTCACCCATTTTTTTTGCTCCATGGAGGAAATGCATTGTTCTAGAAAATACTTGAGGCTTTGATGATCTGTCTTAATTTGGAAGCATTTCCCCAATAGATAAGGGCACCATAGATCAATGACATGTATAATAACCAACATTTCCTTTTCATAGATTTATTTTCCCAATGTTTTTTCAGAAAATTGTTTGTTGGTAAAGGCCAAAGGCCGACCCTCTTGCATAAGGAAAGTGCCAATTCCTTTCCATGAAGCATCACATTCCAGGACAAAGGTCTTTGTGAAATCAGGAAGGGCTAGGAATGGAGTGGTGCACATGGCCATATTCAAGGTTTGAAAATCCTGAGAAGCTGCTAGAGTCCAAATGAAAGAATTATTTTTAAGGAGTGCAATGAGAGGTGACACAATCTTTCCATAATTCTTAACAAACTTGCAATAATAACCTGTTAAGCCTAGAAATACACACACAATTTTGAGAGTCTTTGGGTGAGGCTAGTCTTGCATAGCTTCAATATTTTTAGGATCCACCCTGATGCCATCCTTGCCAACAAGATGACCCAAGTACTCGACTTTCGAGGTGCCAAAAGAACATTTAGATTGTTTCAGGAAAAGTTGGTGCTGAGAGAGTAGATGGAGAACTCGATCCACATGAGTAAGATGGTATGTCCAGTTTTTTCTATAGATGAGGATATCATCAAAGAAAAGTAAGACAAAATGACGGATCAAAGGATGGAAGACATGATTCATGAGGCTTTGGAAGGTGGAGGGGGCATTACACAAGCCAAAGGGCATGACCCAAAACTCATAGTGACCCTCATGAGTTCTAAAGGCAGTGTTAAGAAGGTCTTCCTCTTTCATATGGATCTGGTGGTAGCCAGAACGAAGATCAAGTTTAGTAAATAAATCTACGCCACTCAATTCATCCAAGAGGTCATCAATGATAGGAATGGGAAATTTGTCTTTAATGGTGAGTTTGTTGGGGGCACGAAAGTTAGGACACATGCGCCAATAACCTTATTTCTTCAGGACCATGATCACATGAGAAGAGTAGGGGCTCGAACGAGGGTGGATAATGCTTGCATTAAGGAATTCTTGAACCAGTTTATCAGTTTCATTTTTTTGGGAAAAGTGGTGATGATAGGGATGGATATTGGGAAGAAGGCTTCCTGGTACAAGGGGAATGGAATGATCACGAACAACATGGGAAGGAGGGATTCCCTGGGGAGTGGAAAAGACCACTTGATGTTTAGAGAGGATGGATTGGAGGTCTTGCAGCACAAAGGGTGTCTCCATTTCTTTTATGGCATGAAGTTGGGCAATAACGCTAGAATGACCTTTTTTGAGAAGCTTCTCCATGCGATGGGAACTAATGATCTCAGGTGAACTGACGATGATGCCTTGGAACTTATATTGTTGGTCCTCTTGGTCGAATTTCATGGTTAATTCCTTAAAATCCATGAGAATGGGACCCAAAGACCTTAGCTAGTCTGCGCCCAACACAATGTCACAACCACCCATGTCGATAGAAAACATATGAGATTTCAGGTGGTAGTCATCAATTTGGAGATGCACATTTTCACAACACCCTCCACATTTCATGGAGCTGCCATTGGCAATCATGATTTGGAAATTATTTAGTACATGGATATAGCAATGAGTTTCTTGGGCAATGTGGCGATGGATAAAATTATGGGTGCTTCCACTATCAACCAGAATGATAATCTTCCTATGCTTGATGTAACCAATTATCTTGAGGGTTTGGGAAGAAGATAAGCTAGTGAGATAATTTAGGGAAATGACTGGTTCTACTTTAGAAGGGTCTGAGGGAGGGTTTATGTCAGTGGATTCAGGTGACTTAGACACCAGGGGATATTCAAAATCCTCTTCCGAAATATCCTCTGAGATGGATTTAACAATATTTTGTTCCTTATACTTGTGGCCCAGAAAATATTTGTCATCACAATTATAACAAAGGCCTTTGAGTTGGCGTTTATCCATTTCAGTCTTGGTCAATTTTTGGATCTTTAGTGGAGCAGAAGGAGTAGTGGGATTTACTGGTTTAGTGCGAGGAATAAAGGAGGGTTTCTAGTTTTAAGAAGAGACAACCTATTGTTCTTCCTTAGCTATTTTATTATCCTCCACCCAAATCTAAGGCTGAGCCATGAGGACATGGGAACAAATATCATCCTTGAGGCCACTCATAAAACATTCTCAGAAAAAAACATCAGACATGCCCTCTGTATGTTAATCCCTAATATTGTCTCACTACCACTTATTGGCTTTAGGCCATTAGTTGTAATTATACCTCCTAGTCTCCTATATATACCAAGGAGACATTTTCATTTTGAATCATCTTGTACTTGAACATTTAAGTGGGGTAAAAGGAGGTTGCCTCCTCGAAGAGGATTATTATATAAAATTATCTCTTTTTCAAGGCGTTGAGTACTTTAAATGATTTTTTTCTATGCTATATTGATATTTGGTTCTTAACATATGGTATCAGAGCTCAAGGTCTTGGGGTTTCGCTGCTACATCTAAGACACCTTGGCATTTTCGCTATAACTTTTTTTCTACAATGTTTCAGAAGGAAAGGATTGGAGGATATTCAGTAGATGGATCAAGATACGCTGGGTTCAAAATTAAGCTCCTGAGGCCTTATAATTTTGGAGATACATCCTGTATAAGATAGGGTTTTAGAATCATCATGAACTGAGTCATTGCAAAATTTTCGCTATAAAAAATTTTCTGTAACGTTTCATAACCTGAACTCCAGAGGATATTTACATAAATTAGTAAGGTATCCATGGTAAACATTTCATCTTCTGGGTCATCTTAAATTTGTAGATACACCCTGTGTAAGATAGGGTATCTGACTAGTCCTATTGACTAGTCTCAAGAAGGTGTTCCAGGTAAAACAATCATAACTTATTCCTAGAGTATCCAAATTGAGTGGGACTAGTTTCATTGGATCATGGATAGTCTGTAGTATTTCTGGTGCGAGTTTTAGAATTTTATATCAATTATTTTGTGTGGGGCACGCTATACAAGTGAGATCTCCTGGAAAGGCCAAAAATCGGGAAGTTGTGGGGAAGTTACCGTAAATTCTACTTGGCACATCCAATTTTGATTAGGCCTATGGCATTGCAGAGAAGAAATATCAGAGAACTACATAAAATAAATTTTCATACCCAGAAGGGATGAAACTTGGGAGATACAACATAACAAATATTGTCTAGCAGAACCACCTCAAAATGAAGGTTCAAAAGTGATACTTGGCCAACATGCCACCAAAAAAGGGAACTTCTACACCAAATAAGCCTCCAGAAAATCCTACTTGGACTCTTGATGAAGGTGAAGAAATGCGTA
>ML824075.1:100310-163197 GCA_009831015.1 Picea engelmannii | reverse complement strand
TCATACTTCAGCTAAGTATAATCAAAACAATTAATTAATAACTTGTAATCAATTAAGGTTATATAATAATTAATTATAATTTAGCCCATGTTTAGGTTCATTTATGAAATTATTCATAGTAATAAGAAAAGGGTCATTACACACAAGATCACCAGCTTGTCACTGAGAGTGATCCTATTACTTATTGGGTGGATTATTGGATCCACGACCCTTCACCAGGCTTCCCGGGACATGAATTGTGCTATTCAATGCTAGGAGGCACATATATATGAATAGAGTATGACCATGTTCACATGCATGAAGAGGCAGTTGGCAGAGTGTCGCAACAATAACTTCAGGTTTGGTACTATCCTTTGCTCATTCTTCTTCTTCGAGAGTGCCCAGTCTAAGTCCCAGAGATAATGTATGGGGGCATGTGGCCTCTTTCCTAGTAGTATGTATATGGGCAACACTGCTGCCATGAAAGGGGGGAGGGAGGACCATAGAGGCCTTTGATGACAAATTCTTTGATTGGTGGGCACGATAGATTCTAGCGATATAGGACTACCCCTACACTAGAATCAACTTTTCTAGAGATCCAGACATGCCCGTGCCTTCCGGAGAGGAGCGAGGAGAGCTAGGTAACATATTTTTTAAAGTTATTTAATTTTTAATTGTTTTTATAGATATCATTTTTATATGTATTAGAGTATTGAATTTTGTATATGTTATGTACAAATGTGGGACCAATGCGCCCGTCGGACTTCACGAGGACTCAACGACGTCCTTGACCAGAGGCAGGACCAACAACAACCGATGGACCAACAACCACAGGGGGACCTCCAACTGAAGAGGCTGAGAGTGTATTGAGGCGGGTGGAGTGCAACCTCAACACACTCACTCATATAGTTCCTATGGCCGAGATCAAGGATATACCACCTTCTATGCAGCCTCATGTAGTGGGGGTGCCATGGACTTGGGTACATATTTTTAGGAATTTGGCCAACACCGTTGTTCACTATGGAAGGGCCAATAGTCCCTGAGCTTAGATAGGCTAGAATATTATGTGTCAAGGGCACCTTTGTATATTGTTTGAGGGAATAAGCACTATGATGTATACCAAACCTTATTGTTTGAGGCATTCACGCCCACCTATGTACTCATGAAATTTTGACACACACACACACACACACACACACACACACACACACACACATATATATTTACATCTTTATTCGTCTTATGGATCACAGTTTTTACAAATGTATGTACATGTGTATGTGTGTGCACCATGCCAATATAATACTTGATTAGCTAGAGTATCTGCCATTTGATTTAATATCATAGGAACATGGATACATATAATGTAATCAAAGTAACGTTCTAAGAGATGTACCCTAAGGAAACGTTGGTGCAACGTAGGATCATAAATGCGGTAAACTCCATTTAACTGGGACACAACCAAATGAGCATTTAAGTAGACCCAGAGGTGAGAAATGTCATGCAACAAAGCATCACAAATAAAATTTATCACTGCGTTGTACTCGGTGACATTGTTTGTGGCATCACCTAGAAAGATACTTCCAGAAGATAACAACTGTCCTTCAAGTGTGAAAATCACCCAAGTTGTGGAAGAAAGCCTCAGAGTGTGTTAATTAGCATCGTCTGTGAGCCCAAAGAAAACCTCTGATTCACTTGACATATTCCATAGTGGAAAAAAAGACATAAATAATGACACGTCCATAAAAAAAAAAAAAAAAAAGTTGTATAAGAACTATATATATGTACAAGAAGTCACCTAGGCGACCAACCTAAGAGTAATACTTCTTGAGGTAGAGTCCATTTCTAGTCTCCTCCTAGGCATTTCCCTCAAAATCAACCAGATGGTAAGTTCCCTTATTTAAGGCCTCTTTCACGATGAAAGGTCAAAACCACATGGGTTTGAACTTTCCTTCCCACAGGGGATCCTTGTCTTGATCATAGACCAGGACAAGATCATCTTCGGCGAAAATCTGAGGACGAACGAATTGATCATATTGACACTTGAATAATTTCTTATGATCCTCATTGGATGAGGCTACATCATGACGTTGCTCATCGATCTACTTGAGATATAATAGGCGTTCCTCAAGCGGTGAAGTGTCTGGAAGTAACTCCACTGCAAACTTTAAAGACAAGAACTGACACTCAATAGGCAAGACTGCTTCTAGCCCGTATACGAGTTGAAAATGTGAGAAACTGGTGGAAGTCTTTACAAACATTCGGTAGGCCCACAATGACGAGTACAACATCAAATGCCAATTTGACTTGGCAAAATTGACAGTCCACTGAAGAATAGTCTTGAGAGACTTATTCACAACTTCAACCTGACCATTCTCTTGTGTGTAGTAGGGTGATGAATTTTCTTGCCTCAACCTAAGTTTCGATGTTAAATCGATCATCATTTTGTTTTGAAAGTGATTGCCATGGTCAACGAAAATATCCTTCGGGATGCCGAGCCTTGCTAATATCTGGTTAAAAATGAAAAGAGTCGTTGTTTCTCCATCATTGTTAAACATTGGAATAACCTTGACCCACTTTGTGAAGTAGTCTATCGCTACAATGATGTAACAATGCCCCCTGGCTGAAGCTAGGTGACATGTAGTAAATTTAATCCCCTACTTAGTGAAATGACCAACAACAATGACAGGAAACATGGGAGAAGGATGTGCCCGCATCTTCTAAGAGAGTATCTAACATGGGTGGCACTTCTTGACTGACTCAACACAATATTTGATTAATGTAGGACAAAAGTAACCAACATATAGAATCTTTTGGGTTGTTTCCAACCTAGACAAATGACCACCACATGCTCTGGTGTGGTAGTCATTCAGAATGAGCTCTGCTTCCTCATGTATAAGGCACCAGATAATAATGCAATCTACAACTCGACAATACAAAGTGTCATCGAGTATGAGTGTTGGCATAGGGGTAGACCCAGGGTTCACTCCAAGAGCATACCAACAAGCCCTAGCTACTGGCCCTTTTGGAAACACCTGCGAAGTAGATGCAGTCTCACCCGAAGCAACGATGAGGGGGTTGCAGGTCAAAGATGTCTACAACTAGGGGAATGTCAAGGGGATCTTCTATAACAACAATCACGGTATTCATATATCATTTTCCAACGAAATATACTTTGCACAGCTATAGATCTTGATCTAACACAGTAAAGAAAATAACAGTATAATAAAGGCAGAGATCAAAGCAATAATCACTCACACACCACAAGATGTACGTGGTTCGCCCTCTCTCTAGGGATACATCCACATAACTGTTCTTATGATATAGTAATATAAATCTTACAGTTCTGATCTGCACTCTTGGCCAACAGATCCTTTCTCTCCTTCTATCTTTCTCTCCCCCCTCCTATGCACCCAGTTGCAAGATCTGATATTCTCACCCAAGTGAAGATCTTACAATACCAGAAGGCTTCAACACTTCTCTCTCACAATACAATGACCTCTCACCCCAACAATAGAGATAAATCAATAATAATATCATACCCCCCGACCCAGGTCCTCTTGACCTTTATTTATACATTACAATACCTCACCGACAACCTTAGGCTGAAACCTAGGTGTTAAAACCCTAATTACCAAAACCCTAGGTGTCTAAGACCCTAGGTCAACTTGATCCACTTTTTTCAAACTTTGCCAGCCTATCTTTCCTTCCTTCTCGTGCAGTTCTCCAAAGCATTCAATGGTGGATTTTTCCACTTCCCGAGTCATCCTCGATCCATATTCCTTGTTGATCTGTCATCCTCGATCTCCTCATCCAATGTCTTTCTTTTCCACACTTCGCTCCATATTTCTTCTCTTTTTCTCACTTCGACCTAGTGACAGCCACTGTGTCTCCCGTGAAGTTCAATTTTTACCTTTTCTTCCTTGTTCTCCATTTACTTTCATAACCAAGGGCCAAGAGGCCCCCAACACTCACCTGTGACTCATCCCGAGGCACTTCAAATTTGCTCCTTTTTTTTTACTTCGACTTTGGATTGTGTAGTGTAGCCTTTGATTTCTGCTTTGTGCCTCCTTCTCGTCCTTGTGCAGACTGTCTTTTATGTGTTTGGTACCCAATTTCAACTGCACCTGGTACCTAAACCCTTTTCCTCATGCTTTTACCTGGAGCTGTGAGGAAACTGGTTGTCATAGTACAACTTCAGCCGACTCCCATTCACCAATCCTTCTTTCCATTCTCCACTCAACATCTTCAGCTGCGCAACTCCTCCTTCTATGACATAGGTGATCTCATATGGTCCAAGAAAATGCATTCCGAACTTCCCAGGGTGTTTGATAAACTTACTGTCATATACCAGTACTAATCACCTTTCCTGAATATCTTTTTCTTGATGTGCTTGTCATGGTAGGCCTTTTCTTGTTCCTTTTGAACTTGCTTATGGAAGCCTGCAATGAATCTGTCTTCTTCTAGTTTAACTAACTGTGCTAGCCTCTCATGAACAACGCCAATATCATCCATGTCTATAAATTCAACAATTCTTAAGCTCAGTACTAGGTACTCCATTGGGAAAACAACTTCAAGACCATAAACCAACTTGAAAGGGGTCTGCGTTGTTAATTTCTTGCAAGTGGTTATGTAAGCCCCGAGTATTGATGGTACTCTTAAATCCCAATCATCCTTGTTCACCCTGCAAATCTTTGTCAATGTTGTCTCCAAGATCTTGTTGAATGCTTCAACCGTTCTATTTTCTTGTGGATGGTAAGGTGTACTCTTCTGATGGTGCACTGCAAATTCTTTAGTCAGGGCTGCAACTATCTTATTGATGAAGTGTGTACCTTGATCACTCATAAGGACCTTAGGGCATACAAACCTAGTTATTATGTCATCAAATATAAAACACGCAGTTGTAGTTGCACTACAGTCCTTGACTGCTCTTGCTTTGGCCCATCTAGTCAGGTATTCTGTCGCAGTGATAATGTAACTTGCTCCTGTGTGCTTTCCTGGTGGGCTAATAGGTCCCACAAAGTCAATGGCCCATTTTTCAAATGCGTTCAGGGTCATCTGCGGTGTTAATGGCATCTCATCTCTTCGGGATGGTTTTCCAACTCGTTGGCATACATCGCATGCTTTGGTATATTCTTTAGCATCTCTGTGTAACGTAGGCCACCAAAGTCCAGCTCGCAGAACCTTTTGCGCAGTTGCTTTGCCTGTGTAATGTCCTCCCATGATGCATTAATGAGCTTCTGCAAGAATCATCTGGCACTCAGTTTCCATAACGCATCTTCTTAGTATCTCATCAGGTCCTATTTTATATAGATGACCAACTATCAGTGAAAAATCTGCAACACACACCACTAGCTGTTTTTTCTGGGAGATTATATACTCACTCGGAGCCATTCCTATTGACAAGAACTGGACTATGTTTGTGAAGTGGTCATCAATATTTCTAATGGAGAGCAGTTGTGCATCCGGTAATGTATCCTCCAGACTGGTAGGTTCTTCGTCGTGTTCCAACCTTGATAGGTGGTCTGAGCCCTTGTTCATTTTTCCTGGCTTTACTATGATCTCAAAATCATACTCTTGAAACAACAGAAGCCATATGCAGATTCTCCCCCCCAACAATGGCTTGTTGACTAGGTACTTCAACACAGAGTGATCAGTAAACATTTTAAAGTGTCCTCCTAATAGGTAGTGGAAGAATTTTTGCAACACATACACCATGGCTAGTCCCTCTCTCTCTGTAGTGGTGTAATTAACTTCAGCTGTGGACAACTTCCTCTTGGAAAAATGATAATGGATGATCAATGTCCCCTTCTCCAATTTGTGCCAATACTGCTCCTAATGCAATGGAATATGCATCAACATGCACATGAAATTCCTTGTTCCAGTCTGGAAAGACTAGAATAAGCACAGTTACCATATTTTGTTTCAGTGTGTCGAAGCTCTGCTGGCATTCTTTTGTCCAACCTAATTGACAATATTTATTTAATAACTTCTCCATTGGCGCAGTAATCTAAGCATATCCTTTGATAAATTTCTTGTAATAGCCAGTATGTCCTAACATAGTGCGCAGTTGTTTGACTGAAGTAGGTGGTGGCAAATCAGCTATAATTGCAATCTTGGATGGATCCACCAACAATCCTTGCTTGCATACAATATGACCTAATAATACTCCAAATGGTGAGAATAAGATGCATTTCTTCAAATTCAAAGAAATTTGACACTGCCTACATTTATCCAACATTAGCCTTAGAGATTCACTATGATTTTTCAACAAACTAAAAACAATCGAGTCATCAAAGTATGCTTCTAAAAACTTATGCAAAAATTATTTGAACGCTTCAACCACCACCCTGGAAAATATGGCTGGGGCATTCTTCAATCCAAATGGTATTACTATATATTTGTAGGATCCCCATTCTGTGGCAAATGTAGTCTTATGGCGGTCCTCCTTGGCAATGCAGATCTGATGGTATCCTAAAAACCCATCTGTAAAAGAATATACTTCTTGGCCTCCCACATTATCCAACACTTCGTCTGTGAATGGTGTAGGGAAAGGATCGTGTAGATAAGCATCATTCAGCTTCCTGAGTTCTACACAAATCCTGATCTCACCTGTCTTCTTATCTTGCACTACCATGGGGCTAATCCACTCCAACTCCTCAATAAGTTCAATAATCCCTGCTTCCAGCATTCTGTCGAGCTCAATCTTCACTTTTTTCTTATATTTCGGTTTCACTCTGTAGGGTATTTTATTGAATGGCTTCGCATCTGGTTTCAAAGGTATTCTAATCTCTCCCATAGGTCCTTTGATACCCTTCATATCAGTGAACTTGGTCAGGAACAAGTCCTGATACTCATGCAATAATTCTGTGATTTTGTCAATGGTAGCAGCATCCCAGTAATCTCTGATATTGGCAAGATTTGGTGTCTCCTTTGTCCCAATATTGAATTTCTTTATCTTTATCGGATGTCCAATGAATGGCAGTTCAACTCCTGGTCCTTCCACATCTCTCGAGACTTCTATTTCTGTGATATTCACCTTCCATGGATCATCGTCTTCGTCGACATTAATGTTGTAGCAAATGTGCAATTTTTATAGGGGCACAGTCCATTCATCCTCTTCTTTCTCCAAAGGGAGGCTAGATTCCTCCTTAAATAATTTCTGTCTCACCATCTGTAGTGCTCGATTTACTGAAGGAAATTCACTTTCAAACAAAAATGTGGTTATAAAATTCTGGATCATACCTTCCCATTATGAAGTGACAAGGCGCAACTCTGCTTGAAGGTACCAGTTAATCGGGGTGGTATCTAGCGTATTGACGTATCTGTGTACCCACTGTTCTCTAAGAATGTCAGTCCATGCCTCTTCACAACTGCGTACGTGGTCCTTTGGGAATATTTGACCCATGTATCTTACTTTGCATCTTCCTACTTGTGCTGAAAACTGCGTTGTCATCAAAGTTTGACATTGTGTCCAGTCTCTGATGTTTCCCTTGTGCGTTCCCCACCATCTTGCTGGTGTGGCTTTCATGGTCTCATCCATTTCCAACAGCCTCTGTTGTGTTGGTACACTTGTCTCAAATTATTATAAGAAGTTTTCTAAAGGGTTCAACCCATCAAATGTGGGTAGATTACTCACTGATGTGCCAATCCAGCGGACTTCTATGGTTAGCCTAGCACATATTCTTGTAGATACTTCATACATCTAGTTTTTCTAGTTCTCCAGTGCTTCTTCTGAGTCGAATGAACATGTGTTGTCACTTCTCCAGCTCAGATTCCCATCATCTATAGGGTTGATATAATCCTACTATTTGATTGTTAATTTGTAGATGTTTTCCATTTCAAATGCGTGGTCTTCTTCTCTGATAGGATCTGTATATCGTGGACCCTCATCTAGATCTAAAGGTGCAATGTCCCTAATTCCAACTTTCTCAAATTTCATGCATCTTTTCTTTAGATCAACAACAGTAGAATTTTCGAAGGCCCAATCAATTCCTAACAATGCAGGGTAAGGGAAGCTATCATCAACAATTTCAATTACCTCAAAATCTGCAAAGGTTCTTACTCCATTGATGTCCACTGGGACATGCTCTAATCGTCCAAATGGGCTAACAACTTGCTTATTAGCCATGCGAAGCCTAATAGGGGAATATAACAACTTGGGTTTTCCCATCTGTGCCCAAGTCTGCTTCATCATGACCTTGACCTCTAACCCTAAGTCGAGGACCACATAGTCTATCTCATACTCTCCTATCTGAGCATTCAAGTGTAATTCTTTATTTGTCCTTCTCCTTTTTCCAATTTGGTGCACTTCCCTATTTAGTAAGGGGTCTATCTTTCCTATCTCATACTGCTTGATTAGATGTTGTAATTCTTGTACAATGCCTTTATCTTGAATCAACTTAACACAAGTGCACAAAAATTCCATGAGTTTTCTTACGTCTTTCCCTTCTTTTGGCGATGAAGACGAATCAAACGCCTGAGGCATGCCATATTCTTTGATTTCTGGTTGTCTCTTTGATGAATATCCTTGAAATCTTTTGAAATCTTTTATTTCCTCCTCGAATATATGTCTTTCTTTCTTAGCATCGAACATTGAGGTCTTTTTTGTAGCTTTCCTGACTCCGTGGTCATTTTCAATCTTTCCTTGTGCTTCTCTATCTTCTCTTCTAGCAGTGACTCCTTGAGTGATAACAACGAATCTAGGGTCTACGCAGCGAGGTTCAACATATATCAGTTGTACTTGTGGGTTTTGCTGAGGTCCTCGTCTCTCCTGAAGTTTAGCCAGCAACACAAGGCATTCCTCTATGACATGCTCGAAGGAGTTACAGTAACTACAGGTTGTACAAGAATTCTGAGAATCCCTTGCTAAATGTCTTGGCTGCGTACAGTTGTAACATATTATTTGTCCTCGAAATTCACCCATACCTCCTCCTCATCCTCGTCCTCTGTATCCACCATGAGAATTGAAGTTTCCTCTCCCCATAGAGTTGTACTACAGAGTGTTTCCTTCTTGTTGTACTTCGCCTTGAATCTTGTATATGCCTCTCGACCTTTCATGCATGAGATCATAAGCTCTACAATATCGATCATCATGCCCCACTGATTTATAGAATGTACAATACAAGTTTGTGGGTGTCTGAACATACTTCTACATGTAGTATCACTCACCTGGGCGATGCCTATTTCTACATACATAGCACCAGGGTAGGTTAACTTGCTTCAAGGGGATCGACGCCCCTGAGACCAAGTACTCATGAAATAAGGGACAATGTTCCTTATCATGGCCTTTAGATCTACATTTTACACACCAGATATCTTCACTTTTTTCTTTTCCCTTATCTTTCTTCATATCCTTGACTTGTAAAGACAAACTAGTTAGCTGGCTCATGATCTGGCTAATGCCTAAGCTAGATTCTCCCATCGGTGTTGATTCAACCTTCATGGCGATCTCCAAAGGTTCTTCCTGTGTTGAAATCTTCTACTAGATCAGAGGGACTCTTATGTGTGGTAACAACGCAATGATGAACCATTCTTTGTTTTGTTGATCGGGGATCTGAAAAGTTAATCGGCCTGTCAGGGTCTTGAATCTTTGGTCGAACTCCCAAATATGTTTTGCTACCCTTTGTTTAATATATTTTAGTTCTGTAATACATCGTGACTCCGACTTAGGTTTCTTAAACTCTGTAATCAATGAATTCTTGATCTCATTCAGGGGCTTAGGCTATGCCATTCCTTAGACAATTTTCATGTACCAACTCAGTGCACAGTCTCTTAATGTAGTGCTGAACTGGGTTCTCTTGATGGCTTCATCGGTGATACTTTTAATGCGACTTCACATAAAAACCAATGATGGTCTAGATCTTCAGATCCATCTCCTCTAATGATAGGGAGTCTCATTTCATCTACCATAGAGCTGACTAGGCTACTAGTAACAATACTCTGAATATTCTGGTGGTTCTGACTACTCTGACTGCTAAGTATTGTTGGGAAAACAGGAGGATTAACGTTACTTACTTCAGTAGTCTGCGCAGTTCCTGAGTTTTTTGGCTCACTTTGGCGCAGTTCTTCAGCTTCCCCTTCTTCTGTTCTGGTGGGCTCTGGATGCTCTTTGTCGGTTAGATCTACCTCTTCTCTGCTGTAGAAACCCTCTTCTCCGTAGTTTTTCTTAAACAAGTTCTCAAGGTGAACCCCTCAGAATAATTTTCCACTATGCGTATGTCCTGCTTCTGTGTCGCTATCGCTGTCCGAGATCTTGAACATTAGCATTTTCGGGTTTGACCAATCTACTGTATCTTCAAGATGTGCTTTTCATGCAAGAGCATCTTGATTCCTAGCTTCAGAAAGTGCAAATTTTTTCCTCTAGGTCCTTTGAAAAAGTATCTCTCGGCTTGGCTATATGATTTTGTTCTGTAAATAGTAAACTCGGTGATATACCCTCCAATGGTACTATCAAACCAATGATCTACTGCTTTGGATATAGCGTTGTCAATTCTCTTGACCTTCTGGATCAACGTCAGTGTCCAAACCATAGGAGGTATAGATCTATTCTCAAAATGCATGTCATCTAACCTATCCAACCACTCGTGTAGATCCTGATGGATTCCTCCAAAGAAGATCTCGTGAATGTCGGTGAAGATGTATCTTTGTAGCCAATCTTCAGTACTCAATTTAGGGTTCTTGTTCTGGGATTCAACGAAGTCCTTCTCTTAATCCTCTATCCACTTATGAATATCTGTTTTCTATGGGAACCACCTTGACATTCCCTTAAATATATTCCTGTCCCAGCAACAGAACCATTTGTTGGCACAGGGGTAGACCTAGGGTTCAATCCAAGAGCATACCAACAAGCCCTAGCTACTGGCCCTTTTGGCAAAAACCTGTGAAGTAGATGCAGTCTCAGCTGAAGCAATGATGAGGGGGTTGCAGGACAGAGATGTCTACAACCATGGGAATATCAAGGGGATCTTGTATTACAACAATCATGGTATTCATATATCATTTACTAGAGAAATATACTCTGCGCAACTATAGATCTTGATCTAACAAAGTAATGCAAATAACAATATAATAAAGGCAGAGATCAAAGCATTAATTACTCACACAACACAAGATGTACGTGGTTCACCCTCTCTCTAGGGATACGTCCAAAAAACTATGCTTATGATATATTACGATAAAGATTACAATTCTGATCTGCACTCTTGGCCAGCAGATCCTCTCTCTCCTTCTATCTTTCTCTCCCCCCTCCTGCGCACCCAGCTGCAGGATCTGATCTTCAAACCCAATTGAATTTCTTACAATACCAGAAGGCTTCAACACTTCTCTCTCACAATACAATGACCTCTCACCCCAACAATAAAGATAAATCAATAATAATATCATACCCCCCGACCTAGGTCCTCTTGACCTTTATTTATACATTTTAATACCTCACCGACAGCCTTAGGTAGAAACCTACGTTTCAAAACCCTAATTACAAAAACCCTAGGTGTCTAAGACCCTGGGTCAAATTGATCCACTTTTTTCGGACTTCGCCAGCTTGTCTTTCCTTCCTTCTCGTGCGGTGCTCCAAAGCATCCAATGGTGGATTTTTCCACTTCCTGAGTCGTCCTCGGTCCATCTTCCTTGCTGATATGTCATCCTCGATCTCCTCATCCAACGAATTGCTTTTCTACACTTTGCTCCATATTTTATTCTCTTTTTCTCACTTTGACCCAGTGACAGTCACTGTGTCTCCTGCCAAGTTCACTTTTTACCCTTTCTTACTTGTTATTCGTTTCCTTTCATAACCAAGGGCCAACAATGCGATAACTTTTTTGCTGATGGAGAATTTTTCGCCGCTCGTCGCGGGAACTAGAAGAATCACACTTCAAAGTCTAGAGATAGACTAGTATATCTCCATACCAGGGGTGCGAAGATGTGATCAGAAAAATATCTCCTTTTATAGGCGATTCTTCGGGCATGACATCACTTGATTCGATCGAAAATTACAAAATAAGTTTTGCAAAGACCAATGACTTTTTCGATTTCGCGGAAACAAAATCCAAGTCAAATTTTTGGAGAATTACAATCCATCTACTGATATTTCTGCCAATGACTCGTCGTGTCAACACATATTGAAAAGGGTTCACAACGGCAATGATGGTGGTCTTGTGAAGTAGAATGCAATGATAGATCCACTGGATGGCATGTACTACTGCCAAAGCAAGCTACTCAACATGGGAATATTTGAGTTCCAACCCAACCAAGCCTCAGATTAGTTAACAAATAACATGCTCCTCGAGCAGATCATCCTCTTGAACCAAGACCATGCCGATGCTCGACTCTGTAGAAGCCAAGTACAATAAGAAATATCTGTTATAATCAGGAGTCTGGCACAGAGGGGAAGATGTAAGGGCATGTTTCAATGCCTCAAAAGAGCTCTGAGCAACTTTTTCCCAACATAAAGGGACTCCCTTTTTTAATAGACGAATGAACCCTTTAGTGATGTTGGTGTACTTTGCGACAAAACGCCGAAGAAAGATCGATTTCCCTTGTAATCTCTAAAGCTAGGGTATTGTGCATGGGGGAGGCAGCTGACTATTGCCTCAACCTTAAAAGGATTGAACATGATCCATGTTGTCAAAACAATGAAACCTAAGAGATGACCTGATGTCATGTAGAAACTGCACTTGTTAGGATTCAAGTGAATTCTATAATAGAGAAATCATTCGAAGATTAGTCGGAGGTGTGTGGGATGATCAGATTTCTTGTGAGAGCATGATGCTAGATAATGAATATAAGCCTCGACTATATGTCTAAGTTTGTGGAAAGCAAAAGACATGGCCTGCTGAAAAGTGGCTCCAACAATATTCAGGCCAAAACGTGCCCCAAGGACAAATAAAAGTTGTTTTATGCTAGTCTTCAGGTTTGATTTGAATCTGGTTATATCCTGAAAAACCATCCATGAATGAAAAGACCTCACAGCCTACACATTCATCGACAATCATCTGATCGATGAATGGGTTGGGAAAATTATCTGTCGGATAAGACTTGTTCAAGTCATGAAATTCCATTCACATGCGAATCGTACCCTAATTTTTGTTAACCAGAACGAGATTTGACACCCATTCTGTCATTTATACGGGGTAGATAAAACCGACTTTAAGCAATTTCTCTACTTCAGCCTTAATCGCTGAAGATTTCTGAGGATTCATCGGACGACGCTTCTGTCGGACCGGCTTGGTGTCAGGATAAGTCATTATTTCATGTTCGACATTTCTTGGATCTATGCCTGGAATTTCCTCATAAGACCAGGAAAACATGTCACCAAATTCCTTAAATAACTCCATATAAATTCAAATCTCTTCGAGGGAGAAATCCGCTCTAACGAAAACATTCTCCATGATTCTAGGGTTTCTTGAGATATATATAGGGATTGTTTCAACGATACTCGCCATATTACCCTCTTCGTAAACTACATGCGTAGCCAGAGGATTAATAGGAAAAGACCTATCTCCATTCATAGTAAAAAAAAAATCACCTACCTATATTCTCCTTAATTCTAGGAGGAAGTATGACCTATGATAGAGATCATCCCAGGTTCTGTCTGAATAAGTCAATGCCTTAAGAATCATCTCATTTGAGGGCAAGAACAAGTCTAATGAATCTATAGTGGAAAGAGAACCTTGATCCCAAATAGTCTCGAGAACTGGATCTAACTCTTCTGTGGGAGTCAAATCAAGGTCGGCTGAAGCTTGCTAGACAATACTGTATGCAACTTCTGCCTCAGACAAGGGCATGGCCATGATAGAATTCTATGTCCCTTCCATCAAGGCCGATGGAGAAGGAAGAGTCCACGGATTGTGAAAGTAAGTTGTTCAAAATGACGACATTTGAAAATTTTCAGCCCTAGGATGGTTGGGGGAAGTTGATATAAATTTGACATCTCTAGAAGGAGGCGGGTAATCAAAAGTACCCATCAGTGA
This sequence comes from Picea engelmannii, assembly GCA_009831015.1. Taxonomy (NCBI): domain Eukaryota; kingdom Viridiplantae; phylum Streptophyta; class Pinopsida; order Pinales; family Pinaceae; genus Picea; species Picea engelmannii. The sequence continues at coordinate 149,248 of ML824075.1, read as the reverse complement.
TGGACAAAAACCAACCCATACATTGAAGGTACCATGCTGAGGATTATCAATCATCGGGACCGTGGATGAGCCCGATGAAGGGTCAGGACGGGAGAAGGAAAAATTGTCAATGGTCACAATTTCTCCCTCGTGTGGAAACAACAAGACTTGAAAAAATGTAGCAACCACTACATGCATTTCATAGGTCCAAATCCTTCCTAACAAAAGGTTTTAGTCGAGAGGTGCATAAACCACTTTAACTTCGATGCACATGGTCTTTCCTCCTAACTGCACGAGGAAAGAAGGAATGATTCCATGTGGTCTGAATTAACAATCGTCAAATGTTGTAAGCAATGTAGGTGACATAGAAAAAACAGGTTGGCCAATGGCTTTGCAACATGCCAATGAAATCACGCAAGTCGAGGTGCCCTCGTCAACCACTGTACGAAAGATATTGTGAGTAAAATATTTCATGGTGTGAGCCACTACTATGTGAAACCCAACATGGTAAGGAAGATGAGGTTTCAATTCGATTGGATCGAGAACGATCGCTCCTGGGTTACAGGTATATACAGATCTCAAGGAGGATAACAAGGATTTTCTCTGTGAAGGGTAGCTCTAGAGGACTTCCAAAGCAGACATCGAGTAAGGGGTTTGTGCCAAATCTTCCACAACGGAGTAGTTCTGGGTAGCCCTTGCATTCGGATTATGAGAATATTTCTTGAATGCTCCTTTGGGGATGCATGTCATTATTTCTCCCATCATATTCTCAATCTGGAGAGGAACAGGTGGGTTTGTGGGTTCTTTACCCTTTTCGGCAGATTCTGACATTCTGTAATCTCGAGCCTTGGTCTCTATATGAGAATCACCTTTCAACATGTAAACATTCATGGTTGAGATATTACCAGTAGAAGTGGGGGGTCCACGCTCGAAGATGTTGAGGCCTGAGCCATGTTTTTCCCATGTGGAAATGGGTTCTTCAACACAATAGGTTATTCCCATGCCAATAGATTCTCAACCTCCACTAGTTGAGGGCACATGCAAGTTGGGTGGCCTTCGGTGCAAAGGTTACATAGATACTCTGACTTTGTATTCTCTATTTCTCCCTCACCAACATTGTTATTATCCTTTTTGTCCCCTTTACCCTTCTTGTTCCATTGTTTTTTATTTCCTTCAGGCTACTGCTTGGTCTACGGGTTCGTCAATTGCACATGTGTACATATGACATTTGGGTAGGAGGAACAACTGAACCATAGGTCTATATGGTCGTCATCTGTTGTATCTAAAGTTGTTGCAATTGATTTGACAACAGATCAATGGAATTTCCTTTTGCCGAGCCCACAATACCATCGGTATGTGGTCTAGACTTTCGTTTTTCCTTGTCGAGGATGTATCATGGTGAATCTGGAAACATCTCATAAAGTAATCCAGACTGAGAGTAAATCAAATCGAGTTGTTGTGCTCTCATTATCGCCTCCTCCTCTGAAAATACCCCTGAAGTTGCAACATCCTTGGATAAAACTAGTACCAAGAACTTCATGAACCACTCTTGGAGGAAATATGGTGGGATCTGTACCTTAATCAAGCTCTTCCGATGCTGCCATTTCTCAGATGTGATCAGAGATATGGTCGACCTTAGTCTGCTCAAAGTTGGCCAACAATTCGGTGTCAACATCGTATCTCATGGGTAGCTAGAAATGGTTTAGGAAGACCATCACCAAGTCATTAAAGTAAGAATACCTTGAGCGATCAAGCTCAATATACCATTTCATGGCACCCTTGATAAGAGTTCGTTGAAATAGGCAAAACTGTATGAAGTCATATCGCAGTGAGTTTGACAAGCACCATAAGTGGAAAGTTTTCACGTGATCACTTGGGTCTTCGTCAGGCTTGCCTTTGAATTTTGGAATATCTGAGGGAAATTTAGTCGGCATGGGGGGCCAACGCGGATCATGAAAAATTGGGTTGTTCAGAAACCTTGACAAGTCTGGTAGATGTAGCGTTGCTAGAAATGGTAGTTTGGGTTGAGTACTATGTATAGGAAAAAGGGGTCATGGAGTTTGATTTTCACCAGGTTACTAGGAAAAGTTGGGTTGTTGGCCAGGGTTCTAGTAGAAACCATGGCCTTGACTAGTGTATCGAAACTGCATTTTCTAGGATATTATCGGCTAATTCCTGTAATTGGATGACATGGGTTGGGTGGGGATTTATCCCTGCGTTGTGTTCCAAGGATTTTGGAAGGGGATTCCCCCAGCTGATTCGACGGTCATAGGTATTGAGCCCTACCTGAGGTTCCATTGAATATGGAAGGGGTTGTCCCTGACCGACATCCCTTGTGAGGGAACTAATCCTTGCCAAGGATTCCAAATTATTTGTGAGGAGAAAACTCATGTACTTACCCCCTGTGTAGGAATAGTACCTTGCATAGGGTTCTGTTGCCAAAAATCGAGGTTTCCCCCAACCGACATGACAACAGAAGAAAAAGTATTATTACCAAATGTGTCAAACAAAGAGAACGAAATGGATCCCACCGGCATAGTGTGAGATGAAGGTCCTAAACTGCCTTCTCCAAACAATATGTAGTTAGTGTTTGACACGATGGGTTGTTGGAAAACACCACTGAGCGAGTGGGATGAAGAAGGTATATAAACCCCATCGTAAGGGATAACATTGAAGGGGACTGAAGTTCCCCTAGTCTAGCCTTGCACGAGAGAATTTGAGCTCATTTCCCCTAGACCCATGGTCTGTAGGGTGGAGTAGGTAAGGAATGAGTTCAAATAGAAACTGAGCATCCCATATGAAAATGGAGGGCCCTTCGCACTCTACATAAATGGAGCAGTGGTTGCCGCTGATGATAGTATCGAACCACTTCCTGAGGTAGAGGGATTAGAGACCACTGTGGTTCGGACTGGTGAAGGTGAGTTAGGAGGAAACGTACCCCCTATGGTAGTATCCGAAATGAGAGTATGAGGACTCCCAAATGAAGTAGCAACATTTTCTTCCATGACAGCTTGTAAGACTAACTGGCACTCGACAGGTGTCGACTTAGGAGGGACAAATAGTACTAATACTGGCGCCAACAAGTCAGTGATTGAAGGGTTGGATGGCCCAAGAGCTTCCACTTGAAGGTAAAAAACAGTAGGTTCCTCTGGAGTCGAACAATCTCCTCACGGAGTAGGCTCGGACATATTTTCTAGCGGCCCAGTCACTTCTAATGACCATTGTTGGTCAAGTCTTCATCGTAACGGTGGCAGTGGTGGATCTAATGTAACCGACGACAGGCCCTAAATCCTTCGATACCGATGAAACTCTTGATATTACACCTTGTGAAAATATCAATGATAGAGTAAGGCTTTAACTAGAATTTAAAACCAAGAACACACTAGAAAAAGTCCTATAAGATAAATCAAATAAACCATTATCTAGTAGGAAGAACAGTTACGCCAACCAACACTATAGAAACTTATCGGAGCAAGTGAACTCGAACACAGAATCATCTTCTGGGTAAAATCTGCAAATTTTGACTCGATGTCTGCACTAGGTACCATGGTATACCCCCGCAGTCACCCATGTAAGTCCCTAGAAAATGGGCAACTAAGTTTCCAGCTTGCAAATAGTCACCAGGCGGGAGTAGTTGTTAGTTGGGTGGACCGCAATGAACAAGATAACAGGTATGAAACCGATCGAGGGTATCAAAAGAAAGGGGTATGGAAGACAATAGACAATCTCGAACAGATTCGAGGTCCACGAATCTCTGTAGGAAAATACAGTCGATAGTATTCCCACAACAAATCCTCAATATGCGTTCCCCACTATGTTTAGTCTAGCTTTGGAGGGGTTATCTCCACTTTCTTTCCTCACGTGACCTCGTGTTTAGCCCCTGTATTAGAGGGGGGTCCCAGATAAAAAATGTGTCACTGGACTTTAACACTCCCTAGCTCTGACTCTAATGTTTGTTTAACGGCCTTGAAGAGTTTCCTCTCCAACCTAATTCAAGGCCCTAACCCTAAACTAGTTGGTTGACCCTATAAGCATAAAAGTCTAATTAATTTTATATTTAGTGTTTGTTTTAATGGCTTGATTTACTCAAGGGATATGGCAGTGAAACTAGTGATGTTATAAGAGACAAAAAGAGGAGAAAAAAGATGAAACTTGAAAGAAAAATTACTTCTAATCAAAAGCAAAGATTTACAACTAACTCTTTGTAACCAACTTTTCTTTAACAAACTTTTTCAAGATCTTTAAAAAGAAGACCTAAAATGAATTTTCTCTTGACTACAAGCTACTTAAGTTTCAATAAATTAGTAATGAACTTAAAAAAACAAACTCTTTTTCCTTTCTAGTAAAATAACTAACTCCAACTACTTTACCAAACTGAAAATGATTTTTTTTTAAATGATTCAAACAGAAAAAACTGAAATAAATCTTTTTTCTCCTTTTTCAAAGAAAATGAAAGGGGTAAAAAGAACACCAAGACAAGAATGAAATGAATCTTTGGCCCACTATTGATCACAGGGAATCACTAAAGAAACCAAAAGAGGAAGATTGATAATTCAAAAGACTCACTTAAAACCATTTCAGAAGTAAACACGAGAAATTTTAAAAAGATAAGTAAGATGAATTCTAACCCTCATTATGGCTACAAAAACAAAGACTTTGAATTAAAATAGGAAACCCTAAGAAGTATAAACTGCAATAAAAAAAGAGGTTGGTTGGATATTTTTTAAAACATTTGCTGAACCAGAGATGCTACTATTTCTTCAACAACTTGTGTATGTATGCGGGTTGTTTAATGATCGAAGAATGTATGTACGCGAGCTAACCTAAAGCACGACGCATACACCTCTATACTTCTTTAAAAAAAGAAAGAAACATATAGTCTTATAGGGAAGGGAGAACTAGTATGGCACCTGAAGGTGACCATAATCCCTCAAAAGACTCAAAAGACTCAACAGAAACTTGAAAGGTAGAAAAACCAATCAGACAACTGGAAATCCCCTAAAAACCCTAGAGGCTTGCCCAATATGGTCGCTAGTTTTGCTAGAGGGAAAACCCCCCTATGACTAAACCAGGGTTCAGAGTGTAGGCATATCAATTAATCATCTAAAAGTCAACTAATTCTATAAACTACCCCAGACATATCGAAAATCATATGAAGAAACCAAGAAAAAGGAGATTGGGTAACTATACCTCGAATCCCACGTCTAGTGATGACCTCCTCATGCTTGGAAGTTTCGTTGACTGCATGCCTCCTCCGAGGGATTACTTGCATCCAAATATTGACAAACAAAAGACTATAAGCATTCTATTTCATATACAAGTTAGGGCTAGATGTTAGAATGTCAAAACATAAACCAATAAAAGCATTCAATTCACCATGATTTGGGACAGGAAAAGTACTTCTTTTATTAATAACTCAATGATTGTACCTTTACAATCAAAGTTGGCTACCACTCTGCGAACCTGGTCTGGGCTCCTCTTCACCAAGTTCCAAGTGCACCTTTGTATAATATTCTCCTCTCAACCTTCTTATCTCTTCTTGGGAAGTGAATGGGATAAATGGGGGAGAAGGGACTAATGATGGAATGCTGAGGAAATTCTCACAAAAGGGATGCAATATCTTGGGCAAGGAGGGGAAGTGAAAATGGGTAGAGCTTCACTGTTCTTATTCGTAGATTTGGAATGAGACCCCAACACCTCCTTTTATATTTCAAAAGGATGGTTATTTGGTTGGGTGGCGGGATATAGCAGGTGAATTAGTTGGGAAACTACCCAATTGCCCATAATCTCAACGAATTCCTTGCAACTTTTTATTTTTTGCAACTTTTGCAGGTATACATGGGATGTAATGGTGCAACATGCATATGTACGAGAGTTGTAGTGGTGCAACAAGCATATGTATGTGGGAAGTAGTGGTGCAGGGCATGTACATCTTCAAAAAATTGGTTTTTTAAGAAGAGCAACTTAGCAGTGCTTTGGAAAAAAATGCAAGTAAGAGTTTTAAGGCCATGTATGCATGTGTAGATAAATTTAGGGTTATAACACATGTGCATTTACCCAAGTTTATTCTTATTTCTTCATTCAATTAAATTGCTAGTCTAATTCTTTTATTCCCATTTTATGGTTTACTTAAACAAACCTCTTTAGACTTAAACTCTTTGTTATTTTCTTGTTTTTAATTTAATAATCATTTACATGCTCTTTTTAACAAGGTCCAAGTATTTTATTTCTATTTTCTAAGCCTTCTAGATTTTTATTACTCACATTTGATTATGCGACGTGCCCTTCAAGATGCACCTCTATGCTCCAAGGGTGACACTCACCTTTTACTAGTTTTGGAAGTTTCTTGGACACTTGGAGTCAACATTCCACTTGGTCGACCTTGTGAGAGACTAAGGGTTTTCTAAGGAATAAAGATTTCTCCGTATTGTGCGCCCCTTGGAGTTCCTTGTGACCGTCTGTCTCATTCTTCCCTCACAACATCGTGGAACTATCAAACTAGGAAATCATTAACCTACAGTTTAGGTCATAGTGGGAGTGCTAGTAGGATGTGACAGGGACACTTCTACACCTCTCCCTCATCTGTTAGGTTTTATGTGCATGACCCCTTTACTCCTTATGTGAGTTGGATTAGAAAGCATCGTTGAGCCTGCATCCAATGAAAAAAACACTATCAATAATCCATATACATAGCATCCATACTTAAATTATCATTTATACATGTAAATCAATACTCAAAACTCAAACCAAATACAAGTCCACTCCCTGACTCAATCCAGAGTCCGAGGAAGTTCGTTGATGCCATCAACATCATCAACCTGTCATGTATCCTACACACTTAGGAAAAATCATCAATAATACTTGTTGATACATATATATAAATCTATAATTTAACATATAATTAGAATGACATCATAATATAACTCATAAGAAAAGAATAATCATAATGTATCATAACCGGATCACTTGCTCGTAAGTGTCCTCAAAGAATAAATCAATATAAATGTGCTCAGTGGAACTGGATGTTACATACACCCCCTCTTGTTTTAAACTTTGTCCCAAAGTTTGTATAGTCTAAATGAAAGAAATACATGTTTTTGACACAAAGACAAATATCCAATCTATCAAACAAATAAGGAAACTATTGACACATCTCATATGTGTCCTCCCAAGTAGTTGAGTGTGAGATATAATTGTCCCACTGGACCTTGACCTGATCGACTATTCGACGCCATAGTTGTCGAGTGCAATGGTATATAATTCATTTTGTCTCTGCCAAGAGAGCACCCTCATCTAAAACCTATAAGGAACTCAAGTCAATGGCATATGACAGATATGAAATGTAATGTCGTAAAATAGATACATGGAATACATTGTACATATACCTCAAATAATCAGGAAAGGCTAGTGGGTAAGCCACACTTACATTCTTTTCTACAATTTCGAAAGGTACCAAAAACCTGGGAGAGAGTTTAGCACCCTTTCCAAAATTGATCGAACTCTTATGCGGTTTCACCCACAAGAAAACTTTGTTGCGAACCTCATAATTGCGGTAAATGCGATGTGCATCAACATAACTCTTTTGTCGATCTGGTTCTTCTTTAATCCTTTGTATTATCGTTCACATGTATTCTTCCATTTCTTGGGTCACTTCTGGTCCCACTAGGATCCTATCCTCTAGTTGATACCAACTCAGAGGTGTTTGACATGGTCATCCATAAAGAAACTCAAATGGTGTCATCTTAATCGTACTATGATAACTGTTGTTGTATGTGAATTCTACCAATGGTACGAATTCTTTTCATCATTTCTCTTGATCCATTACATACATATGCAACATATCCTCTAAAATATGATTCATCCTTTCAATCTGACCATCTGTCTCGGGGTAATATGTTGTGCTAAAATTCAATTGGGTTCCCAAATCCTCTTGGAAACTAGTCCAAAATCGTCTAGTACAAACTCATCCTTGATCAGATATGATCCTTATGGGTACACGATGTAACTTCACAATATCTATAACAAAAAATATAGTTATTTACGATGTCTTATACATTGTACGCACTGGAATAAAGTGTGCACTTTTTGTCAGAGTGTCAATGACCACAAAAATCGAAACGTGTCTCCTTACCATCAGTGGCAATCCCAGAATAAAATCCATCGAAATCACTTCCCATTTCAATTCAGGAATCACGTGTGGCTATAACAATCATGTTGGATGTATATTCTTAGCCTTTAATTTCTAACATTCTATACATCTCACCATGTAATTAACTATATCCACTTTCATTCATTTCCAAAAGAATAAAGGATTAAGGACTGCGTTCATCTTCGTGACTCTAGGATGAGCCATGTAAACTGCTCGATGAGCTTCATTTAAAATAAAACTTCTTAATTTTTCATTAGGTGGTACATAAATTATGTTTTTATACCTCAACAATCCATCGTTTTCAAATGAATAACCTTCATACCTAGGTACCATCATGGTATCTTGTCCAGTATTATCCTTAACTTTCTTGTACCAATCGTCGTCAATATGTAAGGATATAATATTTTCTCGAAGATTCGTCTTAAGAGGTATTACCAAGAATATGTGTGATATCTGACTCAATGTATCTTCTACTATGTTCAACATTCCTTTAATGTATGTAATCTCAAAGTTGTATTCTCTAGGTAGTTCTGACCAATTCCTTTGTCGCACGTTCAAGCACTCTGAGTAAAAATATGCTGCAATCCACAATGATTTGTCTTTAATTCGAATTTCCTTCCTATTAGATATTGTTTCCAAACTTGTAAGACATATACGATCACTAATAAATCCAAATCATGTGTTACATAATTCTCTTCATGCCTTCTTAATTTTCCTGAAATGTAAGCAATCAATCGACCGTCTTGCATCAATACTCCCCCTTAAACCTTCATTGGATGCATCCGTGCATACCAAGAATTCCTTGTCCATATCATGATCCTTTAGTATCAGTGATGTCATTAATAACTCAATATTTTGAAATTCTTCCGCGCATTTCTCTGTCCATATAAATTTCTTTTTTTTCCTTCTACAATTCCGTAATTGGATTTTCTATCTTCAAAAAACCTTCGACGAAATGTTGGTAATAACCTACTAACCCAATAAATCTATGCACTTCTTGTACGTTTGTAGGCGCTGGACATTCCATAATATCCTCTACTTTTTCTGGATCCACAACGATACCTTCTCCATATATGATATGTCCCAAGTAATGAATCTTCGTCTGGTAAAACGAACATTTTGACAGTTTCTTGTACAACTTGTTTTCTCTTAGACATTGTAAAACCAATGTCAAGTGTTCATTGTTCTCTTCTTTTTCTTGAGAATAAATCATTATGTCATCGATACATACTTGTACAAACATGTCCAAGTATTCGTGGAACAACCCATTCATCAAACTCATGAATATGCCTGGGGCATTCATCAGTCCAAACGGTAAAACAATAAATTCATAGTGTTTGAATCTAGTCTTAAATGCAGTCTTAGGGATATCTTCCTCCTTAATCCATAATTGATGATATCTCGATATCAAGTCAATATTTGAAAACAACGTTTCTCCCTTCATTTGATCAAACAAATCGTCAATCCTTGGCAATGTATATTAGTTCTTGATTGTATCTTTGTTCAATTGACGATAGTCAATGAAAATCCTCCACGATCCATTATTCTTTCTCAAAACAATAACTGGTGTACCCCACGCTGTTACACTTGGACATATAAGTCCCAAGTATAAAAACTATTTGAATTGCATTTTCAACTCCTACAATTCTGGTGTCTTCATCCGGTATGGCGTTCTTGCAATAGGTTCAGTTTCATGTTTCATATATATTGTAAACTCCAATTCTCATTCTGGAGGAAAACCTAGTAATTCCTCAGGAAATACATCGAAAAAATATGATACTATAGGAATATTTTCAAATCCTTTTGTGCCCCCCTTTTCATTAAGTGCTAATATGACATATAACTTACACCCCTTACACATAATTTTCTGTAATTGTAAGGAATAAATAAACCTCAATGACACTCCTTGGTTTCTACCTACAATTACTCTACTCTGTCCCAAATCATTTGTTAAACTTAAACGTTTCATATTGCAGTTGAGTATCACATCGTGCAATTATAACCAATCCATTCTGATCACTATATTGTAAGATCCCAAGATTGTAACATACAGGGTTACACTTCTCACAAAGTCACCCAAGTTAATGTTACAATCCTTGAATTTTCCTCCAACCTTTTGCTTGGCACCAGATTCCATCTCCCCATGTATAAAACCATATTGTTCGACTGCCTTCACCTTAATTATTTTAAGAACATCACTAGATACAAAACTTTCAGTAGCTCCTGGATCTATTAAAATACTAAAATGTTGATCAAAAATCATAACTGACGTATTGATCATAGTGGATTGATGCTCGACTTGGTGATTATTCACTGTTGCATGTATCTTGTGGTCCTTTCCCAAATCTCCAACTGTCATAGGTCCTAATGATCCCAAATCTCTTTCCTTCTCAATATGATAGTCTCTCTGGTATTGTGGCTCTCCACATGTCCAACATCCATTCTTCAGTTTGGTGCTCCTAGTCTCAGAAGTAGAAGTTGTTGGCCTAGGAGTTTGTTGTGCTGGTATGTTCTACAGACCAGGTCAAAACTGTTGTTGTTGCTATGGACGACGTTGTTTCTTTTGTTTTGGTTCTCTGTAAGGATTCCTCCACTGAGGAGTATGTCATCGCGGTTTTGAGAATATAGGTCCTATGTGCATATCACAGTGCCCGAAAGTCTGTCTAACTGGTGTCTGATGTTGTTTCCCTTCTGATGTCACCTATCTAGTCTGTCTGGAAGGAGTTCTTCCTTGAACCCCACTATTCAAATCTTCTTCAGAAATAAGATCCTTCTGAACTGCATCGTGCAATGTATGAAGAATAAATATACTCACCTTCACACGGATGTTGAAGTTGAGACCAAACACAAACTTGTTATCCTTTAACTTCTCTGTGTTCAGATGTGGATCATATATGAGTATCTCCGTGAACCTGGACTCATATTCCGATACCATATGACTACCCTATCATAAGGCATTGAACTGATTACGCTAGCGCTCAATGAATTCTTTAGAAAAGTACCTCTCCTGGAATCGTTCCTCAAACAATTCCCATGACACGTCTTCAACGACCATGTTTAGTTGAGGTAAGAGCGTCTTCTACCAAAGTAGAGTACTCCCTTTCAGTTGAAATACTTCCATGCAGACTTTCATGATGGAGGTGTTATTGTGAAGTGTGAAGCACATCACCATGTTCTCCAACCATGCCTAGGTGGCGAATCCATCCGTGGCACCCTAGAAATTGGGAAATTTCACTTTCATGATTTCTCTATGTATACTACTACAAAAAATCCTAATCCCCCTTACATAATACTTTTCAATTGAGTTTCAATAAAATATCTAAGGAAAGAACAAGTTCGAGAGATGAAAAGAATAGGATCTCCATCAAATTTAATATGAAATGAAGGGATTGATCGAGGATAATGTTAACTATGCACGACAACTACTATCAATGATTTAATCCCTAAAATTACATGTAGGTCATAGAAGAAGCTGGGACAACAACCCACACAATACTCAATCACTTGATTTATGTAGTCATTGAGGGTAGTCTATACGACATGCATTGTTAGGTTTAGAAAATTCGATGGTAATTGTTAGTGCCATGTGTGTTTCTTTTCTTCTTTCACCTTTCATAATCAAATTAAATACTGAAGTTCGTCACCTTGTTTATCCTTTATTCCTCTAAGGAATTCTACCTACCAAGGATTATTTATTTGTTTTCATGGGTTGAATCCATAGCCCTAGAAAGACTATATTTCCATCAAGAAAAGAAACATCTCTATCAGAGATCAAGTCTCATAGAGAGCCCTCTCTAGATTGGAAAGGCTAGCTTCCAGTCTAAAAGTTGTTTTGTAGGTTACCTTTGTAGATTTTTTTTTTTCAGCCCAACAATTTACTCAGCGTTAACAATAACAACAATAAAACTTCATCTTGTGTCAAGAACGCCACATATTTACCCACTCTCGTTCAATACTAGTGTCAAGATACGTTGGATAACCAAAAGGTGATATTAACAAAGAATTCACAGAGCCAACTCTGTTAGAATAACCATGTTTTAGACTAAAACAAGCATGAATAATGAGCCTTAACTACCCAACTTACATAACATACCACTAACGGGTTCTACAAGATCAAGAGAAACATGGCCTCTACAGGTCACTAACCAATCATTTAGAATCCGATGATTAGGATGGATAACATCTTGACGACCTCACCAAAAAATCTCGTTTAACAACAATCTAATGAGACAACTAATCCTCCTATATACACATGTACATAGAACAAAAAAAGAAAAGGGCAGGTACTCTCAGTGAGATGAAAATTGATATCTAAAATTTATTATAGATCTGTAATTTTGTAAATTGTTGCAACTTACGAATCCCAATCAACAATCACACCGAACATCCTTGAACACACAACACTGTTGTGCATGGAAAAAAGAAGAAGATGTTCACATTCATGTCTCACTAGATTACCAATCGTGAGAACAATTTACGATGAGAATTCCATGCACATAGTGATATGGGTGATGAATGAACAAAGGAATAAGGTGGGGAGGATTATTTATGAATCCAATTACTAAGCAAAGAATTTGGGTAAGGTTAACAATGATCACCAATTGATAAACTCAAAAGAATATATATAATTATACAGAGAAACAAAAATGTGTTACTACACCAACATACATCATACAAGAGAAAAAGTTGATTCCTTAAAATGCAACACACCTACTCAGGTACGAGAATTATAGATTGTAATATCTAGTTCCACTGAGCACATTTTATGATGAATTATTCTTTGAGGACACTTGTGTGGAAGTGATCCAGTTATGATACATTGTGATTATGCTTTGCTTATGAGATATATATTATTATTTAATTGTGATTATATTGTAGATTCTAGATGTTTTCATGTATCGACAGGTATTACTGATGAGTTTCCCTAAGTATGCAATATACATGACAGGTTGATGATGCACATAACATCAATGGTTCCCTTGGAATCCATATTCAACCAGGTGGTGGATTGTTTTTTGTTTGAGTATTTCATTTTATGAACATGTGATATATGATTGATTACAATATGATTTATGTATATGGATTATTGACACTGATTTTGTCAGTGGATGCATGATTGATGATGCTTTCTAATCCGACTAACACAAGGAGTAAAGGGGTGATGCAAAGAAACCAAACATTTGAGGGAGAGGTGTGGTAGTGTCCTTGTCACATCCTACTAGCACTCTCATCGTGACCTAAATTGTAGGTTAATGATTACCTATTTTGAGAGGTCCATGATGCCATGAGGGAGGACTGAGACAATCTCTCACGAAGAATTCTAAGGGTCGCACAATAAGGTAGAATCCTTATTCCTTAGAATCGCTTAGTCTCTCACAAGGTCAACTGAATGGAGTGTTGAATCCAAGTGTCAGAAAAACTTCCAAAATTAGTCAAAGGTGAGTGGCACCCTTGGAGCACAAAGGTATGTCATGAAGGGCACACCACGTAATTAATTGTGAGTCAATAAATCTAGGTGGCATAGAAAATTAATGAAATGTTTAAACCTTGTTAGAACAAAGTATTAATTAATCATTTATTTATAAATTTAGAAATATAACAAGAGTCTAAGCCTAGTCAAATCCTAAGTTAATGTACAAGTCTAAGTTAAAAGTGACTAAATTAAAAATTAAATAAGACCAAGGGAGTTGGGAATTAATAAACTTTAGGAAAAGAGGGAAAATGAATTTAAGGTTGAGTAAATGCACTCCATCATTTCTCCTTGTGATGCGATTAAATCTTATGATAATTTAAACAATGCTAAGATTGGGCTATAACCCTTGCATCGATGATCTTCTTAGGTTACTGTGGTTCTATTAATTTTCTTCTTGGATGCCATTATTTATGTTAGAAGGAGGATCTAGACCGATTACTGAAAAGTCAAACAAATTTTTTATCCTCTTTAAAATTTTGAAACCAGACGTCGAACTTTAATATTGGTGAATATAGGAAGTAGAAAACTCAATTTTGTGCATAAAATTATCATGAGCGTGACAGGTTTTTATTTCGGGTGCTCTCATTAATAGTTCGTATTTCATAATGTTGAAACTCTTTTCCAGTGCATTACAAAATCCTTTGTATTACCTCCGTGCAATCTTAGTTATTACCCACTCTAATGAATTTTTAAACCATTGTCGGAGGAACATGTAATTGGAAGGAATAAAAACAAAATTTCACAATAATCCTATCTCTGTTGCTTTTTCCACCCCAGTGCAGATAAAAGTTTGGCGTGAAGGAACCATTGTGGTAACGGAGTTACAAACTCAGTTACTCAAGTCTTAGTTTGGATTTATATATGTTCAACCGTTGGATAAAGAAAACCATTAGATGTTTATAAACCGATACGATAGGGTATGCACGGGGCAACTGGTTTTGTAGTAGGAATTCGAGAATTAGTTGCAAGGTTACTCGTGCATAATGGTGGGAAATAAGGGCGAAGGAGATCCATGTTGAACACTGGGTGCAGGCCAAGGAAAGGAGGAATGTTGAGATCAAAATCATTATCCCCCACAACCTTGGTGATGGTGTACGTCCCATAACAGAGTGGGAGGAGCTTCTGATGGGGTCCTATAAGGCGTTCTTTCTGCAAGTGCAACCAAACATTGTCTCCCACCTGAAATTTATGTGGCACCTGATGTTGGTCATGGTGTTGCTTGTACTTATCATTGGACTTCTATAGGATATCCTGAACCTATTGGCGGATGTTTTGGATCCGCTCAATGAATTGGGTGGAGTTTTTATCTTCAATTGGAGAAGGAGATGAGCTGATCAAGGTGACCGCAAGGGGAAGTGCAACATCCATGGGACCCAATGGTTGGAATCCCAACCCCACCTAAAAGGGGCTATGGTTGGTTGAGCTATGCATGATTCAGTTGTAGCTATGTTGGACATAGGGAAGGCTCTCATCCCATGTGTGAGGGTGCTTTGAATTATACATGCGAAGGATACGCACAACCATTCAATTTACGACCTCGGTTTGGCCATCGGTCTGGGGGTGGAAGGCCGTGGATTTGGTGAGCTTAGTGTCCAGCAGTGACCAGAGGCTTGACCAGAGTGTTTTGAGAAATAGACTGTCCCGATTTGAGACAATGGTTTATGGGATTCCAAAATGTACCCAAACTTGTTCAAAGAAGAGCTTGGCAGTGGCCTCTGCTATGATGTTCTTCTTGCAGGCAACCAGAATCGCCATCTTAGAAAAGCGATCAACAACCACAAAAACAAAGTCATTTCCCCGCTTGGTGGACTGGAGGCCCAACATGTAGTCCATTGAGATGGATTTCCATGGCCTAATAGGAGTAGGAAGATGGGTGTACAGGCCCTGTTTGTTAGTGGTCAGTTGGCAATAACACAAGCAGTGGAGGACCTGATATACTTACTGACCTCCTGTCGAAGTTTCGTCTAGTAGAAATTTTTCTATAGCATCACCACTATCTTTTCGATGTCGAAGTGTTCTTGCACCCGACTGTAGTGGGATTCACAGATCAGATTCTCTCGCTTGCTTGATGGAACATAGATATGGCCCAGATGATACAACAACCCATCCTGAAGATGGAAATTATTGACAACTGCGTTTGCACCCAACATTTGGTAGGTGGTGGCGAAGTCCGGGTTTGTCTCATAGAGTTGGGGCCATCCATAGGTCTCATGGATGCAAGAGTCTAACACTGTGGTGAGTGCCACGACTGGCGGTCTACTGAGGCAATCAACAACGTGATTGGTGATTCTTGTTTTATACTTGATGTTGAGGTGGAATTGCTGCAAGTATGTGGACCACTTTTGATGGCGATCATTCTGCAATTTTTTTTTATGTCTGCATGAACTGCTGTGGCTTATGATCAGTGTGGATGACTATTTCCTTCACAAGAATGTAATTTCTCCATTGGCGGTAGGATTGCACAATGGAGTACATTTCTTTGTCATAAGTAGGGTACTTACAGACAACATCTGATAGTGTCTCACTATGATAGGCCACGAGGTGGCCGTACTGAGTGAGAACATAGTGCACAACATAGTCTGAAGCAGCTATCTTGATCTCAAAGGGATGTTGCAAGTCTGGTAGTGAAAGTACTGGGGTTGAGAAAAAATGCTGCTTCAAATCATCGAACGGTTGTTGTTGGGACCGGCCCCACGCAAATTTTTCCTTATCACCACCCCTGGTTATTTGGTTGAGGGCCCATGCAATATGGGAGAATCCAAACATGAACTTGTGGTAGAAATTGGAAAGGCCCAAGAAGCTCTGAAGCTCAGTGAGTGTGGTTGGGGCTGGCCAATCACGGATGACTTGGATCTTGGTTGGATCCACATGTATGCCATGCTGATCAACGATGTAGCCTAGGTAATGGACCATGTCCATGCTGAAGGAGCATTTTTCCAAGTTGGCGTATAGCTTGTGCTGCCGTAGGGTGTGAAAAACCTGTTGAATATGTTGCAAGTGTTCGACCCAAGTCTTTCTATAAATGAGAATGTCATCCATATACACCACTACAAATGTATTGGTGAATGGTCGCAGGATATTTTCCATCATCCTCCTGAAAGTGGTTGGAGAATTTATCAAACCAAAGGGCATGACCAACCATTCAAAAAGGACTTCCTTTGACTTGAAGGCAATCTTCCATAGATCTGTTTGTTCTATCGAGACTTGGTGGTAGCCATAATTTAGATCAATCTTACTGAAGTATTTGGCCCTCGTGAGTTGATCAAGGAGGTCGTCGATTCGGGAATCAGGTATGGATTTCTAACTGTGATTTTATTCAGAGCCTGGTAATTAATGTAGAGTCACTAGGTTCCATATTTCTTCTGTACCAGGATGATTGGGCTTTC
Organism: Picea engelmannii; assembly: GCA_009831015.1. NCBI lineage: Eukaryota > Viridiplantae > Streptophyta > Pinopsida > Pinales > Pinaceae > Picea > Picea engelmannii. Next base: position 132,261 of record ML824075.1, on the reverse strand, counting down.
GCAAGGTGATGAGCTGGGATGGATGTGCCCCTTGTGGAGAAGTTCTTGGATCTGTCACTTGATCTCCTCATTCTCTAAAATAGAGCGACAATAGACTGGCCCATTGGGAAGCGGTGTGTCTTGGTTCAGAGGTACCCCGGTAGGTGAGGAGAAGATATCCGAGTATTCTTCCACAACCTTATCTTCTTGCTTATGTTGTGTGGAGAGGTCGACTGTAGAGACCTTGGATGTGGTTGTCCTCTTTCGATTATTCTGAGAGCGAATCACGAAGAAGACAAACTTCCCCATCTGAGAGATAACCTTCTTGCATTGCTTAGCAGAGATCAAGGAAATAACACTAGGTGGGACTGCCTCGGGTATCCTGTACAATTTCTGTTCAAAGTAATAATAACACTACGAGGCCTAGACTCATATACATCATGACATTTCCATAAATAACATTGGCCCAAAAGAACATCAAAAACTTCGAGAGGAGCAACATCACACAATACCTCATCTTTGAAGGGCTCAATGTCGTACGACATTCGACACTATTGGCTGACGCGAAGATCACTTCCTTGGCGGAGCCATCCAATGATGTAGGGTTGTGGGTGCAGCATTGTCGACAGGGCCAACCACTTGAATACCTCTACTGAGATGAGGTTCTTTTGGCTACCGCTATCAATGATGAATTGCAGCGGGGTGCCTTTTACCCACATCTTTGAATGGAAGAGACACTCTCCTTCTTATGGCTCGTCTGGTTCATCAGGATGGAGATTGGTGGTAGAAATGGTGGCACTGGGTTCCACATCAATGATTCGTCTTCCCCTTTCTGGTTCTGGTTAAGAGTCAGAACCCGCATCTGATTCAGAGGCTTTCACTTCGGCCACCAACGAGCTTTGAGTGACAGTCAACAGTGTTATGCCAAGGGCTGTTATGGAAGTTGCACCACTTCCCAATATCTTTCTTTGTCTTTCTAGTGTCCTTCTTTGCTTGGAGATTGGACTGGTTTTCCTGATACTGTCCATATTTTCTCTATCCTTTGTTCTGTGAGTTGGGTTCGCCCTTTCCTGGCTTTTTTTGTGAGGGGTTCCCAGGCCCAAATTGTCGCATCTTTTCTTTGAGCTTTTGCTCGATTTTAATGGCATATCAGTACGCCACGTCCAAGGATGAGATGTCCAAAAATTCCATTTCAGTCTGGAAGTATTTATGCAGAGCACTGTAATACTTTAGCACTAGATGTCGCTCCGAATATTTGATACCCATCTTGGTGCACAAGGTATGGAATATATTTGTGAAATCTGGCACTCCTTAGTCTCTTTCTTTCCATAGTGTGGTCCATTTGGTATACAAGTTGTCATAACTTTCGACAGGGTAGTATTGTTCCTTAATATCATCCCTGAAGGATTCCTAGGTGGCCGTGACTGTAAATAATGAGGTTTCCTCTATTTCCTTTTTATCATAGATTTTTTCCCACCAATCTTTGACATGGGGAATGACTTTAAGGAGCACAAAAGTAATATTTTCTCTATTCGAAAAGTTATGGACAGAAAAATACCCTTCTAGTAGATTCAACCACTTGTCTACAAAATTTGTGTCTATATGAACTTGAAATATAGGAATATAGAATTTTATTTGTACCTTGAAGGGGACGACACCTCCGCTCGAAGAATATGCATCGCCTGTTGGTAGTCGCCAAAGGATTTGAGAGAAACTATCCATCATATCATTCCTTTGTTGCATGAGGGCTTCCTTAATCAACAGTTTGAAAGGATCTCCTATCCCATCATCTTCATTTTCTCTTGCCAGGAGAGGTCGCTTGGGTGTGCGAGAGATTTTGTCCTCAAGAGAAACAAACTCAAGACCCAACTCTTTGTACTCCGACCTCGTTGGGGACATGCATTAAGACGACAAGGAGTAGACTGATCTGATACAACTAATCTGAATTTTATGAGCAGAACAAAATGACTACAGATTCTTAACATGTGCTTAACACAAAATAACAGAGATATAGTAAAACTGGTTTTCTATTCAATAAGGAATTAAGTTGAAACTGTAAAATGTAGTGGAAACAAGCTTGCTGGAATAGTGGCGGCTTATCTATGAGAAGAGATGTGACGACTGCGCTCATTCGCAAGAAAATGATTACAATGAGGCTCTAAAGGAATTTTTACAATAAACAGGAATTACAAAAACCCTAGACATCCAAAAACCTAACCCTAGGAAATGAAGTGCCAAAAGTCATGTGGGCCCCATTTGGGTAAGTTAGTACATCAACTTGTTGGGGTCGTAACTTTTGCATACAATCTCCGTTTAAGGCGTATGATAGCTCATTGGAAAGGTATCGTTGAGGAGATCAATTTTGGGGGAAAAATCTAGAGAAATTGCATATTACTCCTAGTTTTCCAAAAAAGCACCGTTTAGGGCCTCAAAACAACTCTGGAAGTGAAAAATTGCTAAAAATAGTAAATTACCAAAATTGCCAGAAAACTATTTTGAGCTAGTTGGAAAAGGTGGGTCGCCACCAATATCCACCTGGATCATCAATGAACCCATAGAAAAAAAAATTATTCATCATCTAAAGATCCATCTCATAAGTAAATCAAATAATACAATTTCACCTACATATTATCTGCTCAAAAGACAGAGTATTGAGACATATGGGTGACGAAATACCTGATAATGATACCATGATAATTCATCAGAAAATTTGATTATGTGACAATAAGGGTATTGAAAAGGAGGTAGAAAGTATCAAAATATAAACAAAAAGAGTTCCTTTCTAGAACCCAACATCTCCCCCAACTTGGTCTCGTTGCATGTCCCCTATGCAACTAGTCGGTGATGTGAATTAGAAGGATCTGGAGGAAATGAGTCAGAATTAATTTGACTCCAATTGAAAGATTCATTACATGATTCTTCCTCTTTATAAAAAAAAATTCTCTTTCCCATATCAGCCCAAAACTACTCCTCTTCTACATATTCCTTTGGATGCCACAAAACAGGGTATTGGAATTTTAGGCCAATCCAGTGAACTTTATGAAGTTTTAGACGATCTAGATATCTTGGAAATATTTGTAAAGAAACTCCAAACCACTCATAATTCATAGGATCATGTTTCTTTTGCACATCATCTAGAACACTAGCATGATGTCTAAATGCTAAGATTTTATTAACTCTATTTAACCCAATCCAATTTTCAGAGCAAGTAATGGAAAAGGATTGTTTTTCCTGGAACGAGGACACAAGATTTTCTATTTTAACCATTTCAATTCTTTCAGGAACCAATCTACTAGGCTCTGGATTGACACTAATCCAAAGGTTTTCACTGCATTCTTGGAATTCACTATTATTTGTTGCTTCTTACCACTTGGTTTGTCTTTTCATAAAAGATACAAAGGCCCTTAGTTGTATGTCTCCAACAAAGGGATTGGGATTCCAATTACAACAAGATTGCAGAACATGATTGTGTAAGTAAAATTCACACAGTAAGTTTTGATCATCCTCTCGAAGAGTGGGGAAAATTTGAACAAATTGAACAGTGTCTAAAATACAACAAGAGTACCCTGAGTAGAGCATATTGATTTGAAAATAAATATATTTCTCTCTTAGATACAAAGAATATAATGGATGGGTTTCTGCAAATGACCATTTGGTGGGCCAAGTGACCCGATAATTTATTTTCTTATGTCAACTGTCTCACTTTCATTCTCATATCATGGGAAATCCATAATGGTTTTTTACATTATGCATTGTCTCTCTCGTGAATTTTATTCAAAACATCAATTTTCTCCTCCAAGCATTTTTTCTTACTTGTCCAATCATCATAATAATTCTTAGAATTCTTTCTGACAGGGGTAAATTCTGGATTTTCTTCAATTGAGTCTTGTTCTTCTCCTAACCCAAGTTTTTTTAACTTATCATCAACATCCATTTGATTGATATCATGGTCATCACCAAGAGAATCCAATGATGACCATTGTTCTTGGTGATCTACTGCATCCACAATCAAATCTAAGGTGGCCTTATTCTTAAAACACTGAAATTTTTCTCGAGCAATTTTTAATTTTTGCTTCAACCCACGGTTTTTCTTCCTTAACCGCTCACGAAATTTTACCATTTTTTTTGTGTTGCACTGAAATCAACAAAGGAATGAAACTTACCCATGAAGTGTTAGGATTTATTTTTCCTCTTCTTTGCTTGGACACTTCCATCTACAACAGTTTGTTCTTCATCATGTTTTTTATTTGTGCCATATATCTCCATTTCCCTCATCTCCATCTTTTCCCCCTCTTGCTCAATTTCAAGATCTTCAAGATCTGTTTCATGGTTTTCGTCAATATCCTGCTCAGATTCCCTTGTGCTATCTCACCCCCCTCTGACTCAATTTCAGACTCTTGAGGCTTTGTTTCATAGTTTTCATCAATCATCTCCTACTCAAACACTACTGGGTCTTTTTCTGGTGCTTCATATTCATCGGCTGATACCTCATATGTTTCAACATCCATAATGTTCTCCTCAGCTGGCTCCCTATCATCAGTCGCTTTACTATGCAAAAGATCATCTTTAGGTAGGGTTTGTATTTGATCTATTAGTTGTAGTGATCACCTTCTATGAATTTTAGCCTTGGTTCTTATCAGCCTAACATATGCTCATACGATACCTGATCCTACAAACGTTTCCCATGTCTGTCCATTCATTCTCAAGGTGTGTAAAACAATTAACTTGACCAAACCATGATGACTGGCATTGGTCATATGATGTGAACTCTCTCTAACTTTGGTATCCATTAATAATAAATATTGTTGAAGAAAATAAGGTAGGTTGATATAAATTTTGTGTCTCAGATGACTCAACAATTTGAAGTGATAACCAAATAACATGATGAACCTGCCTTCACAAGTTAAATACCTCTGCACCCAATGAGCAACTTTATCCCATAATACTAGAAGAGAAGTTCTTTGCACTCCCTTAGTCGTCCACTCCACATCTTCCCCTTCTTCGAAAAAATCATGTTTCCATTCAGAAGGTTGTGAATTCCTAACAAGCCATCACTCACATGTTCTTGGAAACCATGTCACCTCTGAAATAATTGTATTAGTGACTCCAATTTGAAAACCATTTACCATAGTAACTTCACCTCTTAAGTTCTATGCAAATTCATATGCAATGTCCTTATCAAATCCTTGAAGGCAGTCGAAGTATTCCATCCAGCCAGCTTCAATGAAAATAATTGCTACTGTGAGATTTATGTGCATATCAATTGAGTTGGTCGACTCACTACGTACTAATAAGAAAAAAGGGTTGGACAATTAGGTGAGTGAGAAAGAAAGAACAATGAAAGATTTCACAGGCACACATGTCAAAGATTTATAGATTGAAAAAATAACAAGGAATGAGAAACAAACATAGCTTGTAAATATAAAATCATAATGAACACGTGATCCCATGATCCACAACAAACAAAATATAAGGATTTTCATTATTGGTACAAATGGAAAGTTCGTTGCGATGGGACAAACATCCAACATAATCATAGGTTTTTATGCATGATAATGGCTACATAAGGAAATCATTTAAAGAAGACAAAAAAAAACAATAGTTAGCATATGCACATGTCCCTGTAACGAACCTTCTCTTATTACAAGAAAAATTGAGCAATTATGGAATATAAACGCTATCTATGTAACATAGGATAAATTTAGAATATATATTAATTTGTTATTTTATAATTAACTCAAAACTACAAGTTTGCGCAATTGATGCATTATTTTTGTATATGAAAGAATAAGATCGCGTAAAATTAGAAATCAAATCCAAAGGTAAACCTTAAATCAACGAATAATAATCCATAAGGACCTTAAATAAATTCCTATAATGACACCCAACTAAGAATAAAGTTGTACTTAAAATAGAGTAAAATATTAATAAAGCATAAACAATTCAAGTAAAATACCTATTATATACAACAACAAAAAAACCTTACTATAATCACTTGTAAGCAAAGGTCATTTATACTATTTAACCATCCCACAATTATTTTTGTACTAAGTTATAACTCTCAGTTCCCAATTCTAATTACTAACTAAACAACCCACCTTTAAATAAAAGAAATAAGTGATAATGTCATTGGAAGAGCCCTTATTAGTCCCTGTCGAAGGCAAGAGAGACTCTAGAATTCGATTTGGGGTTGACTTTGTATTAGTTTGGCGGTTGACTGTATATATTTTTACAATTTGTAATGTTTAACATACCAAACTCTAAATTTTATTTTTAATATAATGAAAAACAACATTTTCTTCATAATATGATTGGAGAAAAGATTTGATGTCTTATTGCAGGCTTCCTTATTCCCAATAAGGTAAATGTTTTATTTTCCTAAGTTCAACTAACTTTTGAGTTTATTATAACTTTATAGTTTATGTTATATTTTTCTAAGATCACCTATCACCTAAGTTTTGAGTTTATTATGAATTTGTTACATAGTTACATATTTGGCTATGTTCAGGTCTACATATTTGGCTATGTTCAGGTATATGGCGTCTGTATTAATACTAATACTTTTGCACTGTCAAATGGTGGTTGCATTAACATTTTATGCACTCTCAAATGTCATTCATTAATACTTTTGCATTTCTAGTCATTAATACTTTTTCTTTGGGATTGAATAAATCAGTAGGTTCTTGATATGTACAACCACCCCCTCACCACCTCATCTTCCATTTCCCATCCTCGCCCCCTCACCACCTCATCTTCCTCTTCCCATCATCGCCAAACCTTCCTCTTCCCAGCTCTTCCTGGAGCTATCCCTGCACAACAATGAATAATAATTGGAATGAATAAGAATCCAATCATTTTAGTGCAACACCACCATCATCATCAACTTTCTCCATGAACTTTATCCATGGCTAGGGTGCTTCTACATTGTATGTTTCAATTTTTTAAATTTGCAATGATGTTACAATATACAGATAGAATACATCGCCTGCTCATCCGTTTGCTGAAGATACATCATTCTTGCTTGCTGAAGATACATCATTTCTTGTTGAAGATACATCATTCCTGCTTGTTCCTGCTTACTGAAAATACATCAATCCTGCTTGTTGAGGATGCTTCTTGGATTGAACCTATTGCTAAAATTTTGGATATCCTCAAACTTCACTTAAGATACGAATTGCATGTTTTATATTTACAATTATGTTACAATATACATATACAATACATCACGTGCTCACTTGTTTGTTGAATATACATCATTCCTGCTTGTTGAAGATACTCATTCCCACTTCCTTCTTGCTGAAGTTGTTTCTCGTGGGCTTAAGATATTGTTGAAACTTTGGAGATCCCCAGCCTGAACTTAAGGTATGAACTATCGGCTCTCACTTAAACTAATAAAGTGAGAGGAATTTCACTACCTTTAGTAAGATCCATGAAAAATAGTCTTTCTAAATTATTTCATATCTTTCAACCTGAAAAGATAATCTAGCAACCACATAGACAATTAGTTATCTACATCAAATCACCAAATGACTTTAAATTTATACTAATCTAGGGTTATAAATCCTACCGCGCAAATAACAATGATTGCAACCCACATACTTTCAATGCACAACATTAATAGAAAGTCCAACAATTTCTTCCGTATCAATGTGAAATGCACAAGCATGGCCATTGGTAGCATTTGGACAAAAAAAGGTTATTAGGTTTCTCCAAGACTTTGCATATGTACTTTGTATTGAGCACTAGTAGCTAGTCGATGCATTTGGTAAGAATTATTTATTAGCAATCCTAGGCCAATTCGTCATTTAATCTAATCATCTCATCCGTCTTCCGGAGCCAAATTTAATTAATTAACTAACTTATGAGTTTAGAACAAGATCGTTAGTGGATCTAGATGTCTCTGGTTGGATTCCAATGAGTGCATACCGGTCAATTGAGAGGCAATCTAGGATCTGAGGTTATGCCATCTAGCATGACGGATGGTTGAGCAAGAACGATTTGTAAAATCATTGGTCCCCACACCTTATTTAAGAAATCTCTATTCATCATACTAGAAAGAAGAGGCATTCATCCTAGACAAGAGTGGTACCGTGGTCATCTTCAGTGGAATCAAGGACAATTGCTTCTTGGATGGATGTTTAAGGGACGTAAATAAAACTCAGTGGTACTGGGGCATGTCCATGTTTATCAGACGAGAAATACATTAAGTGCCCAGTGGATTATACCAACTATCCTAAGGGATTTCCCAAAAACCTATTGTGTTTTCCCCCATTCATTCGCCACTTGCATTCTTTGCCCATCTTCACTTGGTTTCATTTTCCAATTATTCTCCAATGTCCTAGATTCCACAGAATCCTCCCAAGGATTATCGTAAACAGTATCATATTGTAGACTACTTTTCTACCTTTCTAATACTTCTAATACCTAAACATATGAATGATATAGACAAGGGGGGCACTCCATATAAACCACTAGAAAAAGGTGTTATGATGAACAAGCTGCAACTTATTCCTTCTTTCTTGAGTTTTAGGGGAAGATAGAGGATGAAAATAGGGCTTCATTGTTAGTTTAGGGAGATAATATGAATATTTGTTATGATGGTATCTTAACAGTCTCTAAATCTACCACATCCATAGGATGCCAATTTCCAGACCCACGACTTGAAGGCTCTCCAAAGATGGGTGTTTTCCTATCATTTCTGACTTCTGAGTCGAACAATCATTTATGTGTTGGAATTCATCTTCTAAATGAGTTTTTGGCTGAACAAAAATACATAAATGTAAATTTTATGGGAAGATTCCTCATGCTATTATGTATGGAAGCTCAATACACACATCCTAGGATTCAAACAACTGCAAATAAAAAGAGAAATTCATTAAAATCATGGCATTTTCATTTTCCCATGTTCCAAAGGTAAAGCAACTTATCATAACATTAACACACTGCGCATAGCTTAAATCATCACGAGGCTTGGTTTACATGTTTTCCATTACACACTGTACAAACCTTGAATCGTAAACTTGAAAACTATTCACTGAAGCATTGAATGACAAGCTCCAGATGTCAACATCCAATTGCAAACAAACCAACATAAGACGATAAATCTATAAGCACATGAAATAATCTTAAAACCCAGAAAAATGCATTGATAATTCCATAGAATGCAAGGAAAAAACACATAGATACAAATAGGGATTCTAATCCATTTTCTACATAATAATCTAAGCACGGTCGGCTTAAAAGTATCATTCAAACTGCAACTTACCAGCTAATGAAGGACCTCTTAAGTATTGATTCAATCTCCCCATCTATACTGAAACAATGCCTTTTTCCTTGAGAAGCACCTCAAAAACTAATGCAAAATGTGTTTCAAAGAATTTAAAAGTGCCCAACTGGTCCTTGTGCGTGAAGAGTTACAGAAATGGTTGTTTTTGGTTTGTATTGTAGCAAGGATATAAATCAGAATTATGATTTAATATTGCCATAGCACATTACCCCAGAGCGCCATGACCGCAACTTAAGGCACACCCACTAGGTGGCTTGACACTATACCTGGACCATGAAACCTGACACAATCATATATTGCAGTAGACAATTGTAAAGTGAAATTACTTTGATATTTTCAATGGTAGCATAAGCCCCAGAGTGCCACGCTCCCGACTTAAGGCATGCTTACCAGGTTGTTGGGTGCTCGTTGCTTAAGGCATTCTTACTAGGTGGCTGGGCACTGTACACAGACCATGAAACCTGACATCACATAAATCATGTTGCACATACATGTCAAATAGTTAAATGGAAATAGTTAAAATAGTTAGTGACTATTTTTAACCCTTTATATATCCAAGATTGAGCATCTTCTGAAAATTAACTTATTAACCAAACAACCAAACCAAACCCTTCGACAAAATACTCTCCACCACTATTCTCTCTTGACTCGGGACCATATCACCATCACCAAAGAAAAAGAGAAAGAACTCCGACCATCGATGGGGTATGACCGCTGGTAGCCAGTTACTAAGTGAAGAAAAGTGTGGTTTATCTCCTTATGCTGGAAAAATACATCAAAGATTTGTATCTTTCTCAGGTTGTTTTACATAGATTTGTATCTTTCTCACATTGTTTTACATCCTTTTACCCTTCTACCATTTTATCCATTATGACTAGAGCGCGGATAATTAACAACGAACTATGGTACATAAGGTTGTTGGATCTCTCATTTTAGATCAGGAAAATAGAAAGGTCTGCTCCCATTCCAACACATCGTCTCAAACATTACCTGATGCGATTCTCTATTCAAATGCTTTTGAATAACATAGTCTAAATGTTCTTTTTTTTATATTTTTTTTATATTTTTCCAATTAGTTTGACGCAAAATCCATAATTAATTGGAAACTGTATTGATATAATTGCTACTTGCTTTTTCCTTTCACTTTTTGGAAAGAAATTCTTACTCACAATACTCTTTTCACACACTTTCTTTAAAAAACCCATTACTTGTTAAACCAATAGGCCTTCATCTTGGAGTTATTTTTGTAATAAAAATAACTATCTAATTTTTTGAAAGACTAACTTTGACCTTTAAACCATGCTCAAAGGAAATTGCATATTTTATTTTCATAATTATAGTTATCGGTGATAGAGATCATTTTCATTGCAATTGTTTGCTATTGTAAGGGTGTTCTTCAATCAAAATATGAATATCTTTTAAAACAACTTTCCCCGAGGGCATTTTCCAATCAAATATAAGTATATTCAAAACAAATTCTCCCAAATACTCTGGTTTTTCCCAGCCATGAACACCGCTAGATAGACCACAGTTCTACGATGAACAACAAAGAAAAGAAAATGGGCAAGGTCTTCAAACAATCGAGGGTTTAAGCTCAAGGGGAGTGTGGTTAAAGTCTCAGGCACTATTTTGTTGTGAAATTCAAGTTGTTAATGATAATTTTAGGTCGAAAAGGTTAGAATTAGTTTTGAGTGTGTTTTTTTAAATGAATGTATTTTAGTTATAGGTACAGATCAAGCACCCAGATTTACAAAACTTAAACATAAAGAAAATTATAAAGTAACGGAAAAGAAAATTTGTATACGATTTAGTTTATTGTGATGAATGCCATTAAATTGATTAATATTTTACATTTAGTAAATAAGGATTTTTAAACATTCCTTTTGCTTTTGACTAAATCAAGATGCACTCCAATAATCAAACTTTTAATTAATTTCTTTTTAATACGTCACCTCACCTTTTGGACTCGGAGTTTAATAACACGTTAATGTTGAATGTATGTATTAATTTTTGTTTATGGTTTATTTTCTCTATTTTTTATCTCTTTTTATTTAAGTCAAGAGAAATGGCCTTAAACATCCCACGGGATTAGAATCTATAAACTTTGTCACTTCTCAACCAAAAATTGATATACCATTGACCATTGGAAACAATGTAACATGCATTGTAATTTATGATGGATATATCTATATATTTTGTTTCACTAGAAGACATGACTTCCACCATATACATAACGATGACTATCAAGACCCTAACATGCATCTATTTCTCTCTTCCCGAACTTCTGAGAGTATTTATTTTCATCTTGAGGAAGAAAACCATGAATTCCCCGCTTCAAAGTTTTAGTATTGTGAAATATGGTGAATAAATGGCTAGAGGTCCTTCATATCGAAGGAATGCATACAAGACACAAAACATTACAGTCAATAGACATACATGAGGAGAAGATAGAATGTATGTTGTTGACTCTTTCATTAGTTTGAATTAAAAAGAGAAGGAGGGAGGGGTGAATCATTTTACCATTTCTATCTTTTTTAAATAATTCAATCAAAGACCATATAAATCATATTAAATTCCAAGGCTAGGCTAGCTCAACTAGTTGTTTTTGTCATTGTTTAAATTCCATAAAAAATTCCATAATCCAAGAAGTTAAATTCTTTTACCATTGCTGTCTTTTCCAACATAATTTTGTTAAAATATGTAGCCTAGAGTTAGTTGAGTAAGTTTTGTCTTTTCTTGTTTTTTCAATATTGTCATTGGGTTTATTTCTATTATGTGTTTTGAATTACATTTTCATATGTGGGCTATGCAAAAAAACTAAAAATACAAACTAAACATGTCTATACCATTCCCATCTCATTATTTTATCATGAGACTTAAACCATAACATACTTTTCTTGTAATTCTTTTTAATTTTTCTCTTCAATCTAGCTATGAAAATTATAAGTCTAACAATAATTCCTTTTTAAAAATATTTTTCTTTAGAACTAGCAAATAAGATTATTGTTTGAATATAGTTACAAGCTTCACATAGTTACAACTTAGAATTCTGGGAATTGATTTTATTTAAATAACTAATAACGTTTTTCCTTTAAGTTAAATATACAACGAGGCTTGCAAAGAATAAAATATAGATAGGCTTACAAAAATAAAATATATTGGATAACATTACTCTTTAACGTTAAATATACAACCACACTGCAATGGAATAAAATATATCAATCTAAGAGGATGCGCAGAGTGGGCAATGAACTAAGTAAATTGAAAAAAAAAAATTAAAAAAAGATATGCAAGATATGTACATTTTTATATTCCAATTTAATTAAACTACTATATAAATAAAAGAACATATTTACTCTAATATATGAATAACCGAACATATTTACTCTAATTTAATAATATAAAAAACATTTTCTTTTTAAAAATTAAATATATCATAAATCTATCCATACATTATATAAAAAAATATCATAAACCTATCCATTGAATTATTCTCTTTGCCTTACCTTATCATCTCATACCAAAGTGTTTTATTCCTTGTGCATATTTAAATTTATATTTTAACAACTCCTTTATTTTTCAATTGAGATGGAGTTTTAGAAAATGTAACGTTGACGATTCCTACATAGAATTGACACAAAGAATTTATATATATATATATATATATATATATATATATATATATATATATACCAATTTTATTTAATTATAAATTAAACTTTCATTAATGTTAAATTAATTAATTTAGTATCTATTTTGTTAATTACAAATTAAATCTTGATCAATGTTAGTGTTAATTAGTTTAAGCATTCAAGTTTTAAGTAAGATTTTCATTTTCATTTCATTTAATAATTTAATAACTTTTATTTTGATATTTGAAATAAAGAAATTATATATATATATATATATATACCAATTTCACTGAATTATAAATTAAACCTCCATCAATATTAAATTAATTAATTTAGTATCTATTTTATTAATTACAAATTAAACTTGATCAATATTAATGTTAATTAGTTTAAGCATTCAAGTCCTAAGTAGAAATTTTCATTTTCATTTTGTTTAATAACTTTTATTTTATCATATATTAATGTCATGTTTATAAAATGACATTTACGATGATATAAAATGACATTTACTATGATTTTTTTTAATGAACTTTCAATTTACCATATATAAATACCATTTGCGGCAAGGACATCGCTACTATAGTAGCACTTGTTAGATATAACAATTTCTATCACATTTTTGAAGTTATTATTATTGGGGTCATACCAACTATTACTTTAATCAACACAAGGTTAGACACAAATTATGTTTCATGTAAGATTCTCATGTCGGCCTTAATCACCAAGAACCCGACCACCAGGTGTAACCCATATATAACTTGATACTATGAGTTGAGAATTAAAGAGTAAAAAAATGTTAAGCCCATACTATGATTATCTATCGACTATAAAGTTAACACAAGGAACCCAAAGATTACACACAATTTTTTTTTTAGTAATTACAAGCATAAGCACAAATCATTTCCTTAATTAAGATATGACAAACACGTTAGTTGGCGTCTAATAGTAATTGCAAGAATGCCATGCACACAGTGATATGGGTGATGGATGACCACAGGACTAAGGTGGGGAGGATTATTTACGAATCCAACTATAGAGCAGAGAATTTGGGTAAGGTTAATAATGATCACATTTGATAAACTCAACATAATATATATAATTATACAGAGAAATAAAAATGTGTTACTACGCCAACATACATCATACAAGAGAAAAAGATGATTCCTTAAATTGCAATACACCTGCTTAGGTAGAAGAATTCCAGATCGATTTAATTAATGGGATATTCTTCTTGAATTATTTTGGAACGAGAAACCATAAAAACTTTCATTAACCCACTTTTGTGTTCAATTCTAGAATATTCATATTCATCCATTAAAATAAATCAGATATAATAAATATGATATAATCCATCAATAAGGATATAAATATACACGAACATTACATTCACAGAGTTCCACCATCTAACAATCTTCAAATAATAGTTTGACATCATCACACGAACCATGCAGAATAGTTTACATCTTTAATTAAAACACAATCGAAAATTATTTACTGTACTAGGATCATTATATCAAAATTTAAAATAAGAAATAATGTAACAGGTGAATGATGATAATTGAGGATGATCCTTTACCAAGGAACCTGCACAATGTCCTCCTTTCTTCTGCTTACTAACTCACAGATTTTACCGGTATTTCCCAGCCAACGTTAGGGGTACTCTTCTTCCCCCTTATCCCTCCAAGCCACAATTGGGCCACACACAGTAAACCAAAAACCAATAGCACCAAAATGTTCCTCTCAAGGAAGAGCTTCCACTCTTACAAATTCTTGGAATCCTAACTCTCACAAGTAAAACTTAGTCAAGAAATTTTTTGGCAGCATAACAATACTAACCAAAGTGAGATCCCTTTCCCTTTCTCTCCATTTCATTTATAGAATAATTCCCAATGACACATCTCCTCATGCACAAATAATTAATTTTTAATAGTTTAATTAAAGGATTATTCACCCACTACATGTGTCACACTCTCCCCAAGTTGCACAAGCAATTTCTCTTTTTATTTTATTTAAAATCCATTTTCTCTCACATTCTCCAATGTGTTCCTACTTTTCCTCTTAGTTGTCTCTTAGTTCCCCAATCCCTCATATATTTTGTGTCCCCTAATTAGATTTTAGTTTGAGTTGAATTAGGAGTCTTATTTTAGTTAGGATTAGTGGTAGATTGACTCAAGATGCTACTTGATGTGGACCACCTATTCTCTCATGTTTTATTTTCTTTTTTATTTATAAATCATTTTTATTATTTTCATGCACACATGTACATTTACCCAAGTTTATTCTTATTTCTTCATTCAATTAAATATCTAGTCTAATTCTTTTATTCCCTTTTTATGGTTTACTTAAACAAACCTCTTTAGACTTAGACTCTTTGTTATTTTTTTGTTTTTAATTTAATAATCATTTACATGCTCTTTCTAACAAAGTCTAAGTATTTTATTTTTATTTTCTAAGCCTTCTAGATTTTTATTACTCATATTTGATTATGTGACATGTCGTTCAAGACACACCTCCATGCTCCAAGGGTGCCACTCACCTTTTACTAGTTTTGGAAGTTTGTCTCACACTTGGAGTCAACATTCCACTTGGTTAATCTTGTGAGAGACTAAGGGTTGTCTAAGGAATAAGGATTTATCCTTATTGTGCACCCCTTAGAATTCCTTGTGAGCGACTGTCTCATTCTTCCCTCACGACATCATGGACCTCTCGAACTAGGAAATCGTTAACCTATAGTTCATATCACGGTGGGAGTGATGGTAGGATGTGACCGGGACGCTTCCACACATCTCCCTCATCTGTTTGTTTTTCTATGCATGATCCATTTACTCCTTATGCGAGTTGGATTAGAAAGCATCGTCGAGCTTGCATCCACTGACAAGAACACTGTTAATAATCCATATGCATAACATCCATACTGAAATTATCATTTATACATATAAAGAAATACTCAAAACTCAAACCAAATACAAGTCCACTCCTTGACTCAATCCGGAGTCCAAGGAAGTTCGTTGATGCCATCAACATCATCAACCTGTCATGTATCCTGCACACTTAGGAAAACTCATCAATAATACTTGTTGATACATATATATACATCTACAATTTAACATATAATCACAATGACATCATAATATAACTCATAATCAAATCATAATCATAATGTATCATAACCGGATCATCTGCTCGCAAGTGTCCTCAAAGAATAAGTCAATATAAATGTGCTCAGTGGAACTGGATGTTACATACACCCCCTCTTGTTTTAAACTTTGTCCCAAAGTTTGTACAGTCTAAATGAAAGCAATAAATGTATCTAACACAAATACAAATATCCAATCTATCAAACAAATAAGGAAATTGTTGATGCATCTCATATGTGTCCTCCCAAGTAGCCGAGTGTGGGCTATAATTGTCCCATTGGACCTTGACCTGATCGACTATCCGACGCCATAGTTGTTGACTGCGATGGTATAGAATGTATATTGGCTCCGCCATCAGAGCACCCTCATCCGAAACCTGCAAGGAACTCAAGTCAATGACATATGACATATTTGAAATATAATGTTGCAAAACAGATACACGAAATACATTGTGAATATGCCTCAAAGAATCAGGCAAGGCTAGTGGGTAAGCCAAAGTTCCATTCTTTTCCACAACTTTGAAAGGTCTCAAAAACTTGGGAGAGAATTTAGCACCCTTTCTAAAATTGATCGAACTCTTATGCGGTTTCACCTGCAAGAAAACTTTGTCGCCAACCTCATAGCTGCGGTAATGCGATGTGCATCAACATAACTCTTTTGTCAATCTTGTGCTTCTTTAATCCTTTGTATTATCATTCACATGTATTCTTCCATTTATTGGATCACTTCTGGTCCCACTAGGATCCTATCCTCTAGTTGATCCCAACTCAAAGGTGTCTGACATGGTCGTCCATAAATAAACTCAAATGGTGCCATCTTAATTGTACTATGATAATTGTTGTTGCACGTGAATTCTACCAATGGTAAAAATTATTTCCAACATGTCTCTTGATTCATTACATACATATGCAACATATCATCTAAAATATGATTCATCCTTTCAGTTTGATCATCTGTTTCGGGGTGATATGTTGTGCTAAAATTCAATTGGGTTCCCAAAGCCTCTTGGAAACTAGTCCAAAATCGTCTAGTAAACACCGATCCTTGATCGGATATGATCCTTATGGGTACACCGTGTAACTTCACAATCTCGCTAACAAAAAATATAGCTATTTTCGGTGTTTGATATGTTGTACACACTGGAATAAAGTGTGCACTCTTCGTCAAAGTGTCAACGACCACAAAAATCAAATCATGTCTCCTTTTCGTCAGTGGCAATCCCAGAATAAAATCCATTGAAATAACTTCCCATTTTGATTCAAGAATCACATGTAGATGTAACAATCATGTTGGATGTATATGCTTATCCTTTACTTTATGAGATTCTAGACATCTCACCATGTAATTAACTATATCCACTTTCATTCATTTCCAAAAGAATAAAGGATTGAGGTCTGCCTTCATCTTCGTGACTCCAAGATGAGCCATGTAAACTGCTCGATAAGCTTCATTTAAAACAAAAATTCTTAATTTGTCATTAGGTTGTACATAAATTAAGTTTTTATACCTCAAAAATCCGTTGTTTTCAAATGAATAACCTTCATACCTAGGTACCGTCATGGTATCTTGTCCAGTATTATCCTTAACTTCCTTGTACCAATCGTCATTAATCTGTAAGGATAAAAACTTTTCTCGAAGATTCATCTTAATAGGTATTACCGAGAATATGCATGGTCTCTGACTCAACGCATCTGCTACTTTGTTCATCATTCCTTTAATGTAAGTAATCTCAAATTTGTATTCGTTAAGTAGTTCTGACCAATGCCTATGTCGCACGTTCAAGCACTCTGAGTAAAAATACGCTGCAATCCACAATGATCTGTCTTTAATTCAAATTTTCTTCCTATCAGATAATGTCTCCAAACTCGTAAGGCATATACGATCACTAATAAATCCAAATCACGCGTTACATAATTCTCTTCACGCCTTCCTAAGTTTCCTGAAATGTAAGCAATCACTTGAGGGTCTTGCATCAATACTCCCTCTAAACCTTCCTTGGATGCGTATGTGCATACCAAGAATTCCTTGTCCATATCAGGAAACTTTAGTATCAGTGATGTCGTTAATAAATCCTTAAGATTTTGAAATGCTTCCGCGCATTTCTCTGTCCATACAAATTTCTTTTTTTTTCTTCTGCAATTCCGTAGTTGGATTTTCTATCTTCGAAAAAAATTCGACGGAACGTCGGTAATAACCTGCTAACTCCATATATCTACACACTCCTTGTATGTTTGTCGGCGTTGACCATTCCATAATATCCTTTACTTTTGTTGGATCCACAACGATACCTTCTCCAGATAAGATATGTCCCAAGTAATGAATCTTCGTCTGGTAAAACGAACATTTCGTCAGTTTCCCGTACACCTTGTTTTATCTTAGACACGGTAAAACCAACCTCAAGTGTTCACAGTGATCTTCTTTTGCTCGAGAATAAATCAATATGTCATCGATAAATACTTGTACAAACTTTTCCAAGTATTCGTGGAACATCCCATTCATCAAACTCATAAATATGCCTGGGGCATTCATCATTCCAAACGATAAAACAATAAAATCATAGTGTTTGAATCTCGTCTTAAATGCAATCTTAGGGATATCTTCCTCCTTAATCTATAACTGATGATATCCCGATATCAAGTCAATATTTGAAAACATCGTTTCTCCCTTCATCTGATCAAACAAGTCGTCAATCCTTAGCAATGTATATTGGTTCTTGATTGTATCTTTGTTCAATTGACGATAGTCAATGCTACATTGGGTTTTTCATTGCACCAATTCTCCCGTTGTTGTTTGCTTCTGCGTCGAGTCTCCACTGCGTCGAAATTTCTGTCATGATTTCCTTCCCCGCCAATTTTTCCCATTGCGCCAAATTTTTCTGTCGCACTTTACTGCTGTATCGAATTTCTCACTTCGCCGAATTTTTTGTTCCTAATTTGTTTTCCATGCAAAGATTCTCATTGTTACCTTTTCTTTCAATTTACACAAAGTTCATCATTCTTATTTGTTGCGCAGAGAGGGTATTACAATTTATTGTTGTGTGCTTGAAATTAACATATACCAACACTATGACAGCTTCCCACAACAAGATAAAATAATATAAATTGGCTTAAAAAGTAGCTCAGAGAGGCCCAAGATGTAATCATTGAGCTTAGGGAGGAAAAGAGGATGTCATAAGAAATAATCATGGAGCATTTCAAAGATTGCAGACCAACTACTGATAATGCATGTGAAACTCTCTCCGGTGCTCAAGTGAAATTGAAAAAGAAATGGGGCTTTGTTGAGACATACGAAGAAATTGAAAAGATATATCTTGTCATTGAGAAGAAGAAATAGGGCCTTACAACTGTAGGTGACTTTGAACAAAGAATCTATGGACAAATTGGATGATCTCGCTCTCTGGAGCCAACTGGATTCACGCGTGCAACAAGAGCCAAAATCTACTGCGCAATGGTGACAATGTTGTCTAGCAACACGTATAATATTCCATAAAAAATGTATGGTTATGATTTTCCTAAATATTTTATGATTTTAAAAAACATCCCAGATAGTTTGTGATTTCCATATCAGCTTTCCTATTTTTGAGAATTTTTGTAAAGGTTGTTATTCTTTTTGAAAACAACCAGATCCACAACTTTAGGAGTTAGTAGTTTGATTCCTAGCATCTTATTATAGTTTTTGTCTCTATATATAGGGACTATTTTGATGTAAAGCGCACGGGAAAAAGTATATATATTTTAATCTTCTATGTAATTTCCTGAATTTGAAGAAATACAAATGCAAAAGTTCTGAGTTCCTTAAGAAAAAGATTCTGATGCTCTGAAGTTTGTACCTCTCTTTGTATGTATTTCCTATGTATTCATATTCACTTGCAATTCTCTTCTGTTTAAATTGGTAATTTTTAAAAGTCTATAAATCATCTAAGTGGTGCTCTAGACTGAACCGATTTAAATTTTCTCTATGTTCTCAGCTAAGATAAGAATTCATCCACTGCGGCGATTTGATTTTGTTGTGTGTTTCTTTTCTTCTTTCTCCTTTCATAATCAAATTAAATACTGAATTTCATCACCTTTTTTATACTTTATTCCTCCGAGGAATTCTACCTACCAAGCATTGTTTCTTTGTTTTCAGGGGTTGAATCCATAGCCTTAGAAACACTATCTTTTGTCAGCAGACCTGTAAAAAATCTAATTTGAAGTTTAAAATCTAGCCATCAAGAAAATAAACCTATCTATCATAAAAGTCTCATAGAGAGCCCTCTCTAGATTGGAATGGCTAGTTTCCAGTCTAAAAGTTGTTTTGTAGGTTACCTTTGTAGATTGTTTTTTTCAGTCCAACAATTACTCAATGTTAACAATAACAACAATAAAATTTCATCCTCTGTTAAAACATGCCACGTATTTACCCACTCGTGTTCGATACTAGTGTCAAGATACATTGGATAACCAAAAGTTGATATAAACGGAGAATTCACAGAGCCAACTTTGTTAGAATAAGCATGTTTCAGACTAAAACAAGCATGGATACTGAGCCTTAACTACCCAACGCACATAGTAGACCACTAACAGGTTCTACAAGATCAAGAAGAAACATGGCCGCTATAGGTCACTAACCAAGCATTTAGAATCCGGTAATTAGGATGGATAACATCTTGATGACCTCACCAAACCAATCTCGTTTAACAACAATCTAACGAGACAACTAATCCTCCTATATACACATGTACATAGAATAACAACAAAAAAAAAAGGGCAGGTACTCTCAGTAAGATGAAACTTGATATCTAAAATTCATTATAGATCTAAAATTCCATAAATTGCAGCAACTTACAAATCCCAATCAACAATCACACCAAACATCCTTGACCATGCAACACCGTTGTGCATGGAAGAAAAGAGAACATGTTCACATTCATGTCTCACTAGCTTACCAATCATGAGAACGCTTTACAACGAGAATTCCATGCACATAGTGATATGGGTGATGGATGACCAAAGGACTGAGGTGGGGAGGATTATTTATGAATCCAACTACTGAGAAAATAATTTGGGTAAGGTTAATAATGATCACCAGTTGATAAACTCAAAAGAATATATATAATTATACAGAGAAATAAAATTGTGTTACTACGCCAACATACATCATACAAGAGAAAAAATTAATTCCTTAAAATGCAACACACCTACTCAGGTAGGAGAATTACAGATTGTAACATCCAGTTCCACTGAGCACATTTTATGTTGACTTATTCTTTGAGGACACTTGCAAGGAAGTGATCCGGTTATGATACATTGTGATTATGCTTTTCTTATGAGATATATATTATTATTTCATTGTGATTATATGTTAGATTCTAGATGTTTTCATGTATCAACAAGTATTATTGATGAGTTTCCCTGAGTATGCAAGATACATGACGGTTGATGATGCACATAACATCAATGGTTCCCTTGGAATCCAGATTGATTCAAGGAGTTGATTGTTTTTTGTTTGAGTATTTCATTTTATGCACATGTGATATATAATTAATTACAATATGAATTATGTATATGCATTATTGCATTTTTTTTCTCAGTGGATTCAGGCTTGACGATGCCTGGTAATCCAACTCACATAAAGAGTAAAGGGGTGATGCAGATAAACCAAACATTTGAGGGAGAGGTGTGGTAGCATCCCTGTCACATCCTACTAGCACTCCCGCTGTGACCTGAAATGTAGGTTAATGATTATCTAGTTTGAGAGGTCCATGATACCATGAGGGAGGACTGAGACAACCTCTCATGGAGAATTCTAAGGGTCGCGCAATAAGGCAGAATCCTTATTCCTTAGAATCCCTTAGTCTCTCACAAGGTCAACTAAATGGAGTGTTGACTCCAAGGGTCGAAAAAACTTCCAAAACTAGTCAAAGGTGAGTGGAACCCTTGGAGAACGGAGGTGCTTCGTGAAGGGCATGACACATAATTAAATGCGATTCAATAAATATAGGTGGCCTAGAAAATTAATGAAATGTTTAAACCTTGTTAGAACAAAGTATTAATTAATCATTTATTTAGAAATATAGAAATATAACAAGAGTCTAAGCCTAGTCAAAGCCTAATTTCAAGTACAAGTCTAAGTTAAAAGTGACTAAATTGAAAATTAAATAAGACCAAGGCAATTGGGAATTAATAAACTTTAGGAAAATAGGGAAATTGAATTTAAGGTTGAGTAAATGCAAATGTGTGCATGAAAATAATAAAAGAGATTTTTAAAATGAAAAGAAATTAAAACATGAGAGAATAGGTGCACACATAGAATGGTATCTTGAGTCAATATACCACTAAGTATAACTAAAAGAAGAATCATGAACCAACTCAAACTAATATCTAGTTAGGGGACACTCATTAAATGAGAATTTAGGGAACTAAGAGACATTTAAGAGAAAAAATAGGAACACATTGGGGAATGTGAGGGATTTTGGATTTTAAATAAAATAAAAAAGAAATTACATGTGCAACCTTGGGAGAGTGTGACATTGATCTAGGTGGATATCAGTGGCCACCCACCTTTTCCAATTCGCTCAAAACAATTTTCTGACAATTTTGACAATTTACTATTTTTAGCAGTTTGTAACTTCCGCGGCCATTTTGAGGGCATAAATGAAGGTTTTCCAGGACATAGATTATCAATTATAGCCAAAGACTTTGATTGAGCCCTCAAAGTTAATCTCCTTGAAAATACCTTTCCAACGATCTATTGTGCGCCCCAAATGGAGATCGTATGCCAAAGTTACGCCCCCGGGAAGTTGATACACCAAACTACCCAAAACAGGGTCCACAAAACTGTTGGCTTTTCATCATCCGAGGTTAGGGTTTTGGATTTTATTTATGATAAAAAGGCCTTTGGATCCTAATTGTAAAATCATCTTCTCATGGGTGCAAGTAGACGTCACATTTCTTCTCAGAGATAAGATGCCACCATTCTAGCGAGTCTTTCACTATGTATTTTCATAGTCTTTGTATGTTTTTGCTCATTAATAGAAAATTGTGTATTAATGTATCTCTGTGTTTATGGTTTTCTCTGATACATTTTTTTTATATTATTGGATATATGAGATATCTATGTACATTGCTTTATTATATCTTCGCTCTCATTTCGTGCTGAAAATAATCTGGATCAGACACGTGTTGGGTGAATACGCATTTGTTTTAATTATTAAAAATGAATTAGTTGTACATGGGGAAAAGTGTCATTGAAAAAAATAAATGGAGGAGAGGTGAAAAGGGTCTCACTTTGATTGGTACTGTTATGCTGCCAAAATTTTGTTGCACTATGTTTTACTTGTGAGAGTTGGGATTCCAAGCTTGTGAAAAGAGTGAAAACTCTTCCTTGTGAGAAAAGCTTTGGAGCTATTGTTTTCTCGTTTTTTGTGTGTGGTCTCTTTGCGGCTTGAAGGGCTAAGGGGGAAAAAGAGTACCCCTAGCGTTGGCTGAGAAGTACCGGTGAAGTCCTTGGATTAGCGAGCAAAGGAGGGGAGCAATTGCACAAGCTTTTAAAGAGTTGAAGATCCAATTCTCGACTTATCAATCTGTTGATTACAATACTCGCATTTAGTTGCTGATTTGTTATTGATTTTATTCTATTGAAATTATGTAATGATGATACATAATGATTTGATGAATATATATANTTCATATGCATGGCAACCAAAATTATTCATATTGTTGACGAAATTTAAACTTGAAGCTTATGTAACAGTAAAAACAAAAATGCAAGAATCAAAGAGTAATTCGAGATTTTGTCTTGCGTTTAATTACTTTGTTCTTAATAAATAAACTCGATGATTAAATAATGGTCATGGTAATTTTTATTTATTATTCTATATGTTGTTATGGACGATTGTTACATTTAGGATATACGTGGAAAAGTTGTATGATTTATGTTCTTCATATAATTTCCTCCATATTTTTCTGATACAAACAAAAGGGTCATTCTTGGTTTTATCATATAGTTTCATCTTGTAAACTGAAAACAAAAAGGGTCAAATCACTTAGCTTCACTCAATCATTTCTCCCAGTGATGCGATTAAAATCTCATGAGAGTTTAAACAATGCTAAGATTGGGCTATGACCCTTGCGTCGATTATCTTCTTAGGTTACTGTGGTTCTATTAATTTTCTTCTTGGCTACCATTATTTATGTTAGAAGGAGGATCCATACCGATTACTTAAAAGTCAAACAAATTTCTTATCCTCTTTAAAATTTTGAAACCAGGCATCGACCTTTAATACTGGTGAATATAGGAAGTAGCAATCTCAATTTTGTGCATAAAATTATCATGGGTGTGATAGGTTTTTATTTCGGGTGCTCTCATCAACAGTTCGTATTTCAGAATGTTGAAAAATAAATGACTTGTACTCATTAAATTAGTTACAAGGTTACTCTATGATAGTTTTT
Source organism: Picea engelmannii (assembly GCA_009831015.1). Taxonomy (NCBI): domain Eukaryota; kingdom Viridiplantae; phylum Streptophyta; class Pinopsida; order Pinales; family Pinaceae; genus Picea; species Picea engelmannii. The sequence continues at coordinate 107,795 of ML824075.1, read as the reverse complement.
GTCAACGTTTACCTCTGCATTACATACTCTTGATAACTAGATAGTTGGTGGTTGAATAGGTTATTAAAATAGATCTTAAACCTTCCTTCAAAAAGAAAAATGATTAGTTGTAGCCCAATTGGTAAGGTATTGTGTGAAAATTCAAAGATGAATTATCTAGAGAGCTTGAGTTTTAATTATGAATTATTGTAATCCAGACGCGACATGCACTTAGCATACATTAATATTGCGCAGGTTGTGAAATCTCATTGTTTGTACTTAAGATAATTGTCTTGTGCTTAAGCTGTCATTATTCATATGAGACAAGAATGATAAAAAATGTTAGAACCTAAATTATTTGACCTCAGATTTTTACATAGAAATGGATGCAACTTTATTGCATGTTGATAATAATAAGGATAATTTATTATTTTAACAAGTTATTCTAAATGTGAATAACAAATTTAAAAAGAAAAATAAAAACAAAAATACTCGAAGTTCACTTCATAAACGTCTTATAATTGGTGTATGTTACATATGGTATCAAAGCGGGTTTATCCTTATGACAAGGGACCCATTACACCTTCCATTATGTTAAATAAAATGATTAAATATGTATCACTAATGAATTTTGAATTTTTCCATGAAGGTAATCATGGTTAGAGGACGTAGGGGAAGTAGATGTCATGGTGTAGTTGGAAGAGGGATGCCTCCTTCGAGAGTATCCACGCCACTTGGATCTAACCCTCAGGGAGATGAACAAACTACTGAGTAGGAGTAGGTTGCAATGGGGGATGTGGTAGGTATGATGAGATCATTTCATAGGATGTCAGAGGTGTTAATGTACCACCTGGATCAAGATAAGGGTAGAGTGTCTGTGCCCAATGAAGGTTCAAAGCGCACTCACACAGGCGGTAGTAGTATACACTGAGAACTCCAGAAAGTGAAGTTTCCCAAGTTCTGGGGTGCCACAGATGACTTAGCCGCCGAGGCATGGTTGGAGAACATGGTGATGTGCTTCGCACTTCATGATTATACCTCCAATATGAAAGTCCACATGGTGGTATTTCAACTGAAAGGGAGTGCTCTACTTTGGGGGAAGACACTCCTACCTCAACTAAACATGGTCATTGAATATGTGTTGAAATCATTTCATGTTTCCTGGTTTTCCTTCCCCATTCTATCTTCCCAACTTATTTTTTCCATTTCTTTTCCCTCTTTTACACCTCCCCTTATTTCCTTTTTTATTTTATCCTTTCTTCTCTCTCTTTCTAGTTACTATACTTAGTCATATTTCAGTGATTGGCGGGTTCATGGGTTGGCGAACCTTCATCTCCATCCACTTGCTCATGTCATAATTCTACTACTAAACTTGGCCATTTTCAATTGCATGGGTTTGCAGGTTCAATCCCTCATCCTCCAAGTTTCTTGACCTTCACTTTGCACCCTAGGTTTCGTGATCTACATTTTGACCATCAGATTTGTCGCGGGTGCCGAGCTCCAAAGTATTTTATTCCTTTTGCATGCAAGTCCGACCGACCTCCTTTCTACACTTAGTATATTTTTGATCATCCATAGCCACAGGTTCGCGGGTTCTCAGGTTGGCAGGTTCATGAAAAACTTCATATTCAAAGTCTCTCTCATCCTTCCTCGCCATTTTGTTTCTTTTCCCAATATGCATTAAGTGTTGTTTAATGCTAACAAATGTTGTGGAGGCTTTGAAAATATCATCATTAATGACGAAAAGATCGAGGAATTACTGATTAAATTTCATTAAATATTCATTTTCCAAGGGATTAAATTATGAGTATCTCTCTGAAAAGATTTATTTGAGGTTATTATCTAGCTGAAGAAATAGTCTCATCAACCTATGGAAACATTATCTAGACAACATTTTTGTGGTGATAATCTGAATATATTTGGTCGCGAAGACCAAAACTTCCAGTGGTTAAGACCATATTCATATTATTCCTCTCCTCCTACACAGAAAAATGTAATTTGGGCATCTGGAATCAATCATGTTGGGTGTGTTCTTGAGGTTTTTTAATATAAATAATTGGTTGCATGGTGTGTGGACAAGTATGTGCCAAGTCAAAAAATTATACAGCTCCAGGATCATTCTCCGATTTCTCTTTCACCTCAATTTTTTCACAAGATTTTAAAGCTGTCAGAGACGACTCTTACTTTCAAAGGTGAAGATTGCAGATAATTCTTGAAGAAACATAACAATGAGATTGACCTACTTCCTAGATATTTGGAGAATCCTGCATCTATCCCAACAGACATAACCAGAATCTAGGTTGAGTCCTTTAAAAACCCTTATCGATAAATTGCATGGCTATTTACCAGGTGACAAGTCAGGAAATCACTGCTTCTATATCTTGCATGATTTTATATATTCTGTATTTTACAGTGCAAGAACAAGACATTTTTTATTGGGGAAAACTGATTTCTATAGAAATCTCATCCCAGTGTTCACACTATAAAAGGGACAGAAAATTACTTATGGCCTCTTATCTGATATTTTCTATTGTGCATTGATGTCAATTCCCAAACTTAACCATAAGTAAGAGGGTGAATTGTGAAATAGATCCAGTTACCTTTTGGTATCTATCATTATGGAGACATAAGACCCGTCTATTTTTCTATGAAGTTTATAATATTTTTTTTCAGTCTTCAAAAGGATGTTGTTGGGCGAAAACACTTCAAGGATATCTGACCAAGCTACCAATTTTTTAGAGAAAAAAGGAACAATAGAACAAATGGAGAATCATAGTGTCATAAGGATATTTTGCTCGAAAGAGAATCCTTATTTTCTTCCGTATCATGTATCTGACAAACTATTTATTACAGAGGTGGTAAGGAAAGATAAATTCTGGCTACAATTTTTCCATGAAAAAAGGAAAAAACAATTTATTCCCCTGCCATGGAAGATTGGAGATTTCATGTTCATAAATATAAATAAAATTGACGAATTTGCAAATCATTTCAACAATGTGAATTTAAAGTATGCCGAAAAGATCAAAGGTTTTGATCCGAATAAAATATTTGTGGGAAATATGCTTTCAGTGGGTTTTAGTAACTCTTTCATTTAGACTATTTTGAATGAGGAAGAAGAGGGTAACAACCAAATCAATCATGTACACGATGTTGGTGATCTATAAACGTTACTTAGTAGTAATGATTTTTATAAGAAAAGGGGAAAAGGTCCCAGTGAAATAAGTGCTCAATCTCTATTTGTTACTCCCAATAAGACTATGATGTAGGAGCATCACCATCAACATTCAATGAGGCCAGTTGGAGGAAAACTAAGCGTCTAGCATGCGCATTCAAACTGGTTTGGATTCTAAGGAGAGCATGTCACTTTAATATTTTGAAAGTATTGCAATAAAAGGCCCTTTAAGATTTTGAAGCTTGAGCCATTGTATGAGCTCCAAAAAGTTGTAATCTCCTTCATTGGTTGTAGGATTGTACATATTTTGAGCATTAACTCATATCTAGATTGTAATATCTCATTTATTGTAATAATCCTTAGTGGTATAATGCTTTAATTGTGATATGAAAGCACTAACATAGTCTACAGGGAAGGCTCAAGAAGCCCCCTCATGTATAAATACATGTAATCTATTCCCAAAGAGGGTTGTTGAAGAAAGTTTGGTGGAGAGTTGTAGAGAAGAAGCTGGGAGATGGAAGAATCTGTGTAAATATTTTCTGAATTAATATAATAGAGGAGAATTTCTCTCAGATCTCTACGCATGCTTGTCTTTGAGTAACTGGGTAATGTTATCTTGTCTGTTTTTCTATGTTTATAAGCTTGTGTGTGTACTTCATGGTTGAATGAATGAACCTTTGATGTTCTCTAAGTTTCAATTGTTTCTCTTCTAAAATTTCGGTGCAAGGAGTGCATAGTGACCACACAAGGAGTGCGAGGGCAGAGTCATTTTCAAACTCAATAGATCAAGAGAGATAGTGTGAATTGTGTAGAGTGAGTGCAAGGAGTGCACATATACTCGTTTGAGTATAAAAGCTTGAAAAATACCCATGCAAGGCGTGCACAGGGCCAACACTTAGTCAAGTGTTGAAAAAGTCTCAAGGAGAACCAACACAAGGAATGTGCAGGAATTATTTGTAAGTCATCAAGCTCAAGAGGAGAGATAGCACTAGAGTGTGCAAAGCCTATGAAAGGAGTGCAGAGGGTGAGAACAGTCTAAATAATAGACTGTAAGTGAAGCATGAGGTGTACGGTGAGGTTCGAATCACTTAGATTGACAAAGATCAGGAGGAATCACGAGCAAAAGTTCCTTGGAGAAAGGATTTATTTTGTTTGGAGGACGAGTGGAAGAGATCCGTTCGTAGGGAGATAGAATTTTTCATGACCATTGGATCTAGATAAGAAGCATGGGTGTCAACCCTTTAAGTCCTTCGAACTTCACAAATTTAGAAATTTTAAGGTGTGTGTTGTGGAGGAAGTAAGTTTCCCGAAGTCTTAGAGCCCGAAGTTAATGTGGGCCATTGGTCGACAAGGGACACGTGTATGTAGATAAGAAGTTATATGTAAATACAACTATTCGAAGGATTTGAATAGTTTTTGCGAGAGTGAGTAGAACTACCGAAGCTCCGAAGTCTGGAGAAGATCCTAACCATTGGTGTGAGGGCCACGTGTTGGCATATTGCTAGTGATTTGGGAATCTGACAGTCCAAGAGAACGAAGGTGTAAAGTGTTTTGGCTCGAGAACTCCCGAAGTCCCGAAGGTTGGAGTATATATTGACCGTCTATTGAAAGGAACACGTGGATCGTGGATCCATCCCTTCACTAGTTTGGCATTCGAAGGGTTTGAAGTGTTGTATCACGAGAATCTATGAATCCCAAAGTCCTGGAATTTTTGTGAATCGTTGATCAAAACATGTATTTTAAGTCATTGATTCCCACCTCTATTCGGCTATTCAATAATTCAGTGTTTGAAAGAATTTTTTGGTGTTGTAGTTGGAACTCCTGAAGCCCGAAGCTCCGAAGTGAAGAGTTTCTATTTTTCATAGGAATTAGCCCATGGTTTTAGCATGAGGCCACGTGGAAGACCCCGCTAAAGTGATAATACAATCGCGAATGTAAATTTTCACATGGGGGAAAGAGAAAAGGAATATGGTAACGAATTCTAAGGGTTCAACAAGGACCCGAGAGCTAACTCAACTCCCTTAGTAAATGATCCTTAGACCGAGAGATCAGGCAAGCCCCAGGGAGTGCTGGGGGTTTGCATCAAGTGGTATCAAAGATTGATTTTGTCTACAGACAACAGGAAAAAGAGGATACTTGTCTGATATCATCAAGTGACATAAAGAGCAGGAGGATAATATGTGTGACGAGAAAATTTAGAACCATGCCACCGAGAATACACAGAGAGAGACCTGTAGTCAATGCAGCCATGGAAGAGGAAATGAGACAACTTCATGCGAGGTTGGATTCCTTGGAGACAATGCAAAGAAGAGAACCCGAAGTTGGTGACATCACTGAAGCTGAAACTGAAGATGTTGAAGTAGAAGAAGTTGTAGGAGAACAAGTAGCAGAGGAGTGACTGCTGAGAGCCGTTGTCAAGTTGGGAACCAGAGAAAAAATGGAAGTCTCTATGTATGAAGGTAATTTGAATGTGGAAGAATTTCTTGACTGGATAAGTTATTTATACAAGTACTTTGACTATGAGGAAATTGATGATGAGAAGAATGTAAAGCATGCAGTGACTAGATTGAAGGGACATGCATCTTTATGGTGGGACAAGTTGCAAGCTGACAGAAGGAGAAAAGGTAAGTAAAAAATTATGTTAAGAACCAAATATCAATATAGCATAGAAAAACCTCAAAATAAGTACTCAATGCCTTAAAAAAGAGAGAAACGCAGATAATAAGCCTCTTCGAGGGGGCAACCTCCTTATGCCCACATAAATGTACAATTACAAGATGATTCAAAATGAAAATGTCTCCTTGGTATATATAAGAGACTAGGAGGTATAATTACAACTAATGGCCTAAAGCCGACATAAATAAAATAACATTACTAATATAATATGCCCTAATTAAGGGGTAATGAGCCACTATTTAGGGCTTAACATGCCCCTCCCCTTGAGACAAGTGTTGTCCACAACTCTTGAGTAACTCTGGATGCTTCTGTATAAAAGACTCATCTTCCCAGGTGGAATCTTCAGTCGATAGTTTCCTCCATTTAATGAGATACTCTAAAATGGATCTATTCCTCAGCTGGTGAATTCTTGTGTCAGTGATGGATTCAGGATCCAATATGATTTTTCCTTCCTCGTCAAGTTCTGGCAATATAGTTTGAACTAGGATCTTATCACCTATAACCTTCTTTAAGCATGAAACGTGGAAAATTGGGTGTACTTGTGAATATGCATGCAACTCCAATTTGTATGCCATAGTACCAATATTTTTCAACAACTTATAAGGGCCATAGTACTTTGGTGATAATTTATTATCCTTCTTGGCTTGCTTGAGGGACATATGTTTGTATGTTTGTAGTCTTAAAAACACCCAATCCCTCACTTCAAAACTTCTTTCACTATGCTGTTGATGTGCTTGTTGTTTCATATGATTTTGTGCCATGGTCAAGTTATCCTTTAATATTTGGAGAACTTTTTGTTGATGCTCGATGTGATATTGGACTGCTGGAACCTTAGGTTTTTCTTTTAGAGAAGAAGTGATGGAAGGAGGGTGGTATTCATAGAGTTCCATAAATGGTGTCATTTTTGTTGTAGTATGAAAGGAAGTGTTATACCACCATTCTGCCAAGGGTAACCATTTGAACCATTGTGTTTGTTTATCAGAGACAAAGCAACGAAAGTAGTCTTCCAGAAATTTGTTCACTATCTCATTTTGTCCATCAGATTGAGGATGATAGGATGAGCTATGAGCCAATTGAGTACCCAAACACGGAAATAATGTTGTCCAAAAATGTCCAGTGAAGATGGGATCTTTGTCACTTACAATAATCTTTGGGCTTCCATGTAGCTTTTGAACTATCTCCATGAATGCGGTGGCAAATGTACTAGATTTGAAGGGATGATAGAGTGCAAAAAAGTGTGCATACTTGGTCATTCTATCAAAAATCACCATGATGACACTCTTTCCTTCAGACTTTGGTAACCATGTGATGAAATCCATGGAAACCTCCTCCCAATGCTGACTTGGGATGGCTAATGGTTGTAAAAGACCCGGGGTCTTAATTTTTTCCACCTTATTTTGTTGGCAAACCAAACATTCCGCCACAAATCTTTGAACATCATTTTTAAGGTCATCCCCAAAAAAAATCCTTCTTGACCCTATGGTAGGTTTTTAAAAATCACGAGTGCCCTCCTATTGGAGAGGTGTGCAATTCCAATAGTACCTTTTGTTTGAGTTGGGATTTCTTACATAAATATAAGTGATCTTTGTACCATAGTGAATCATTTTTCCATGTAAATGTATCTGATGTACTGGAATCCTGTTGCAACCTTTGAATGA
>ML824075.1:87758-98375 GCA_009831015.1 Picea engelmannii | reverse complement strand
TTCTTCTCACCACACTTATGTCCCTTACTGTACTTTCTGTCACAATTAAAGCATAAACCTTTTTCTTTTCTTTCCTCCAATTGTTGAGGTGTCAACCTTGTAGGTTGAGGTGTTTTAGAAGAAGGAGCATTATTCTCTCTATATATGTTAGGATTGGTCGTTCTAGTAGCCATAGCCATAGTTTTACTTTCAACATTTCTTGCCACAATAAATGCATTCTCCAATGATTTGGGTTCCCAAAGGTGAACCTCATGTTGAATGTTATATCTTAAAGTTCCTATGAATACATCAATCAAGTGCTCATCTGGAATATCTGTTACCTTTATATTCAATCTTTGGAAGTTCTCAATGTGCTCTGTAATTGAACCCTTTTGCTTGAGATTTTTCAATTGTCTAAAGAAGGTATTGCTCCTTTTATCCTCATAGTGTGCTATCATTTCTTCCATGAACATTGTCCAAGTGACGAGTGATTTACGAGAACAAAGCCATCTATACCATACAAATTGATTGGGTTCTAAATATAAAGAAGAAACTCATACCTTTTGTGTATGTGGAACATTATGTAGATCAAAGAATTGCTCCATCTGAAGTATCCATGTGATAGGGTCCTTGCTATCAAACTTCTGAATATCGATCTTAGGAACATGGTTGGTCTTCAACCCAAAGTTAGAGTTTCTTCATTCTTGATTCACCTTCGTTGTGTCCTCATCATGAATTTCATGGGCTACTTTTTCACTTTCAGGTGTCCTCTCTATTACGAAATGTTTCAATCCTTACATGATCTTCTCTTTTAAACCATCCGTCCTAGTATTTATTGCCTCCAACTTAGCTTCCATCTCTTGTAGTTCATATTTTGTTACTGTCTTCTTTTGTAAATCATTTATGTCCCTATGCATTTCTTCACCTTCATCAATAGTCCAATTAGGATTTTCTAGAGGCTTATTTGGCATAGAAGTTCCCTTTTTGGGTGGCATGTTGGCCAAGTATCACTTTTGATCCTAGATTTTGAGGTGATTCTGCTAGAAAATCTTTCTTCTGCTGTATATCCAAAGTTTCGGCCCTTCTGGGTATGAAAATTTATTTTTTGTAGTTCTCTGATATTTATTTTCTGCAATTCCATAGGTCTGATCAAAATTGGATGTTCCAAGTAAAATGTACGGTAACTTCCCCACAACTTGCTGATTTTTTTCCTTTCCAGGAGATCTCACTTGTATAGAGTGCCTCGCACAAAATAAATGATATAAAAATCTGAAACTCGTACCATAAATATTATAGACTGTACAATATCCAATGAAACCAATCTCACTCAATTTGGATACTCTAGGAAGAAGTTATGATTGTTTTACCTGGAACACCTTCTTAAGACCAGTCAATAGGAATTGTCAGATACCCTATCTTCCACAGGGTGTATCTACAAATTTAAAATGACCCAGAAGATAACAATTTTACCACAGATACCTTACTAATTTATGTGAATATCCTTCGACTTTCAGGGTCTGCAACATTACAAAAATGTTTTAATAGCAAAAATTCCGCAATGACTCAGTTTAGGATGATTCCATAACCCTATATTGCATAGGGTGTATCTCCGAAAGTATAAGGCCTCAGGAGCTAAAATGTTAACCCAACGTACCTTGATCCATCTACTAAATATCGTGCAAGCCATTCGTTCTGAAACATTGTAGAAAACAATTTATAGCGAAAATTTCAAGGTGTCTCAGATGTAGCAGTGAAACCCCAAGACCTTGAGCTATGATACCATATGTTAAGAACCAAATATCAATATAGCATAGAAAAACCTCAGAATAAGTACTCAACGCCTTGAAAAAGAGATAAAATCAGATAATAAGCCTCTTCAAGGGGGAAACCTCCTTAGTCCCACATAAATGTACAATTACAAGATGATTCAAAATGAAAATGTCTCCTTGGTATATATAGGAGACTAGGAGGTATAATTGCAACTAATGGCCTAAAGTCGGCATAAATAAAATAACATTACTAATATAATATGCCCTAATTAAGGGGTAATGAGATACTATTTAGGGCTTAACACATTAAGAGTTGGGATATAATGGTAGCTAAGTTGAAGGATAATTTTATTCCCAAGGATTATCAAATAAATCTATTCATAAAGTTATTGAATTTGAGACAGAAAGGTTTGTCCGTGAAAGACTACGCCGAAGAATTTTATAAGCTAAACATAAGAATAGGACATAGGGAGAATGATGAAGAAAAAGTTTATAGCTACATTAATGGATTGACATATGATATCCAGGATGATATTAGCATGATGACATAAAGAACCATGGAAGATGCTTATCAGGTATCCCTAAAGGCAAAAGAAAATTTGGCAAGGAAGCATAGTCAATAGAACAGAGGAAGAGGAACTGTCAGAGAAAAGTTCCAGAAGTCCAGAGGAGAAGTTGGAATATATACTAGTCAGAAAGAGAGAGGAGGAAGTTCTATAGGAGGACACTATGGAGAAAAAAATCATTTTCCTAGAGGAGGAGAAGTGAAGTGCTATGCCTATGGAAAAATAGGGCACATGTCTTGGGAATGTCCTGAGAAGAAAAATGCAGGATTTGGAGAATCTCACATTTATGAAGCGCAGAAGAGGAATGTGGAAGCAATGATGAAGGAAGAAACAATGGAATAAGGAAGATCCCTAATGGTGAGTAAATCTCTCATAAAACTAGAGAAAGAGGTATGAGAACTAGTCCAGAGGAACAATTTGTTCAGAACTGCTTGCAAGACCAGAGATAGGGTATGCAAGGTGATAATAGACAATGGGAGCATTGATAACTTGGTATCCACAAAGATGGTGTAAAAGAATAAGCTAGAGACGATGGACATCCAAAGCCATATAGGGTGTCGTAGTTGCAGAAAGGACATCAAGTCATGGTAAGTCAACAGTGTAAAGTTGATTTTAAAATAGTTGGTTATAGGGATGAAGTTTTATGTGATGTTATACCCATGGATGTTTTTCACGTTCTGTTGGGGAGAACTTTTAAATATGACAGGAATGTCATACATGATGGGAGGAAGAACACTTATACCCTTGAGAAAAATTGGTGTAAGTGTATGTTGTTTCCAATAGAAGATAAAGAAATCAAAGAGGGAGTTAGTCCTAGTATACTTGTCATGACTGGGAAGGAACTCTTAAAAGAAGTCAAGAAAGACTAGAAAATGTAGTTTGTTGTTGTAGGTAAGCCGAGAGTCATCCTTACAAGTACTTCTATGAATGATTTTCAGGTGGAAGTTTAGGCATTATTGGACGAGTTTGTTGATATTGTGGTGGATGAGTTACCTCACACTTTACCTCCTGTCAGGAGTATCAATCACCATATTGACCTTATTCCGGGAGCAATTTTTCCAAACAAATAAGCATAAATATTAACCCCTCAAGAGAATGAAGAGGTTAAGAAACAATTCTAGGAGTGTTTGGATAAAGGTTTGATCAAGGAAAGTTTGAGCCAATGTGTTGTACCAACTATGTTGAGTCCGAAGAAAGATGAAAGGTTGGAGAATGTGCACAGATTCTAGAGCCATCAACAAGATAAGCATCAGGTATATATTTCCTTTACCCAGAATGGATAATTTAATGGTTTTCTTGAGTGGAGCTAATTATTTTTCTAAAATAGACTTGAAGAGTGGTTATCATCAGATCAGAATGAGAGAAGGAGATGAATGGAAGACAACATCCAAAACAAATGAAGGGTTGTATGAGTGTCTTGTTATGTCGTTTGGCTTAAAAAATGCACCAAGTACGTTCATGAGGTTGATGAATGAAGTACTAAAATATTTCATTGGTAAGTTTTTGATTTTTTATTTAGATGATATTCTAGTTTTCAATAAGACTGAAGAGGAGCATTTGAGACACTTGAAGATGGTGTTAAGGAGGTTACAGCAGGAGAAGTTGTTGGTTAATTTGAAAAATTGTTCTTTTATGAAAAAAAAACTTGTGTATTTGGGATTTGTAATCTCTTCAAATAAATTGAAGATGGATCCAGAGAAGGTGAGGGAAATAAGATAATTTCCTTCTCCAAGAAGCGTGTTTGAAGTAAGGATTTTTCATGCGTTGGCGAGTTTTTACAGGAAATTCATCAGGAATTTTAGCAGTATTTGTGTGCCCATACTAGAAACCATAAAGAAGGAACATGGATATTTTAATTGGACCAAAGAAACTAAGAAGGGATTTAGATTGTTGAAATAAAAGATAACATAACAACTTGTTTTAGTTCTGCTAGATTTTAACAAGACTTTTCAGGTCAAATGTGATGCAAGGGGAGTGGCCATTAGTGAACTTTTAAGCCAAGATAATAAGCATGTTTATTATTTAAGTGAGAATATAAATGATGTTAAGAGGAAGTATTCAACATATGAAAAGGAATTTTATGTTGTAATTCAAGATTTGAAAAAATGGAGGCATTATCTTATCGCGAAGAAGTTTGTTTTGTATACTAAAAATCAAGATTTGCAGTTTATAACTGGACAAGAGAAATTGAACCAGAGACATGCCAAATGGGTATAAATCATGCATAATTTTACTTTTGTTACTAAGAATATTAGTGGAAGAACTAACAAAGTTGTAGATTCTTTGAGCAAGAGATGTTTGATCTTGCAGGATTTCCAAGTGGAGACTTTGGGATTCGGACACCTCAAGGAGATGTATCAAGAAGACCTGAATTTCAAGGAAGATTATGAAGCATGTGAGAACCATTTACTAAGGGACATAAATCAATGGATGGAGTATTTGATCCAAGTGTTACACATGATAGCCTAACTGAGAGCGGGGGGGGGGGTGTGAATCAATTAGATAAAAATTTCTTTCTTTTTATTTAATAGATTACTCAATGAACACAGTTACTGTATGTCTTGCTACAAATCATTCAAATAAATAAATATGCAATCACATAAACAGACAATGACAAAAATATTTTTCATGAGGAAACCCAAAAGGGAAAAACCTCTTCTTCTTATGAATGAAAGGCAAGCTCCAACTCCTCTTTACATTCTTATTTTATCTGAGCTACAACCCAGATGAGGCTGCTACCTCTATTTCTTCAACACCTACTAAATGGAAGCTACAACTCCCAGATGTACAAGCACCAACTTGTACAGGAGACTTTTACAGTCTCCCCTTGCTCCTCCCTACCACCCTGAAATCAATCTCTATCACTAAGAACTTGCAAACCAACTCTTTATCTTCTCTGTCAAAAGATTAAGCATTCAAATCCTCTCTGCACAATTCATTATTGACCAGACCACTTAGATTTATCAATCTGTGTATGTGTCTTCCCTCCTCTATCTTTTCTCTTCCTCAAATTTTACAGAGCCATATATCTCCCATAATCCTCTCTCTTTTCTTTTCTTGCAACATTCACTTTATATATATTCTTGTATCATCAACGCATACAATCGAACCCTCAGGCTTCAAAGAATCAGTTACAATAACTGAATAACTTCCTTACAGTAATTCTTATTTGCCAAGGCATCAAGACGAACAATATCCACATGATCAGTTTAAACATTTAACCAGCACCGTTCGATGAACATACATTTGTTTTAATTTTTCAGCATGGAATAACCCTTGAACACTTTGGAAAACCACTTGTGCTAACACATATGTCCATTGGTCATGACCACAGGTTAATCGAAATGCATTTCACATTTCGCATTTTGGCAATTCAAAAATCCTGTGTCGAAGGGTCTTGACACTTCAAGTTACGCAACCCCGAAATAGAGCTTAGCTTCATGCTATCTCCTCCCTCTCAAATGACCATTGGTGGTAACCACTGCCTACATCGAAAAGGTATTTCGGCATTTTTCATTTCGACGTTTCAACATTTCTTGTGATGAAGTGTTTCAACACTCCAAGTCACGAACCCCAAAATTTTCGGCGTTTCGCATTTCGGCGTTTCGGCATTTCACATTTCGACGTTTCGACATTTCTGTGATGAAGTGTTTTGACACTCCAAGTCACGAACCCTGAAATGATATGATGGCTTCACATTTGATCTGGTGGACATAGATCGGATGGTTCTCGTTAACTTCTCGAGGATAGATCAACGGTCATATACAACTCTTATATTACTCCTCCAATGCTTAATCCAATGGATATGACTTAATCATTCATCGAGATGGATGGTTGTCGTGGTTTTGGTATTTCAACATTCAGGACTTCATGATGTTGAAGTTTTTGCTTACCATGCAAAAATCCCAAAATAGAAACTCCCGGAATCTTGAAATAGAAACTCTTGGAATCATGTGACATGTGTCCCTTTTGGTATTTCGACATTCGAGACTTCATGATGTTGGATTTTTTTCTTACCATGCAAAAATACTGAAATAGAAACTCCCAGAGTGATGATCTCTAAAATTCAAGCTATGCCTGTGCAAACTGATCCACGGTGCCTATGAAAACTAACCAACAAACTCCCCCTTTGGCATTTTAAAGTTTGACATTAATGACAAAAACAAGTCCTATGCAAACTGCAATTCCTGCCAACAAACTCCCCCTTTGGCATTGATGGAAAACTTTAAATCTCTTCTCCCCCTTTTGACATCTATGGAAAACGAATGAACCATACTCCCCACGAGAAAAGAAAACCACTTGCAAAGATGTATCATTTCAGTAGGAACTCCCCCTATCAATAATAGTCAATAAACCTGTGCAGTCTGATATTATAATGAAACCCTTGCAATCTTTGAGAATGAAATGAAATTACAGAGGGTAAACCCCCAACTGATCCCTGAGACTTTCAAATTGCATTTTAGGTAAAGGTTTAGCAAATACATATGAAATTTGATCCTTTGTGCCAACATATTCCACTTTAATAACTTTAGACATAACCTGCTCTCTTAGAAAATGAAATTTAATGGGAATGTGCTATGTTTTTGAATGCATAATAAGATTTTTAGAAATACTAATTGCAATGGTATTATCATAGAAGATAGGTATAGGTTCATCATAATGAATATGTATATCCTCTAGCATTTGTTTCATCCATAGAACCTGAGTGCAACAAGTTGCAACTGCTATTTATTCTGCTTCAGCAGTAGACATAGACACTGCTGATTGTTTTTTACTTGACCAACTTACAAGACATCCTCCAAGAAAAAATGTTGCTCCACTAGTACTCTTCCTGTCATCAACACAACCTGCCCAATCAACATCAGTGAAAGCATATAAATCAAGCTGATTACTTGTAGGATACCACAAACCATACTCTGATGTCCCCTTAAGATATTTGAAAATTCTTTTGATTGCAAGTAGATGCGAAGTTTTTGGTGAAGCCTGAAACCTGCCAACTTGACAAACTGCATGCATAATATCAGGTCTTGTAGTTGTAGCATAAAGAAGACTACCAATCATAGATCTGTATACTATCTGATCGACATCTTTAGTATCATCAAACTTAATTAATTTACAGCCAGTAACCATGGGAGTTCCAACTAGTTTAGATTCTTCCATTTGGAATTTCTTAAGCATTTCATTGATATACTTGGTTTGAGAAATGGAAATACCTTTATCAGATTGAGTAATTTGGAAGCCTAAGAAAAACTTCATTTCTCCTAGCATGGACATCTCAAAATATTTCTGCATACTTTCAACAAACTGTTTACTGAGCCTATTATCATCACTGCCAAAAATTATATCATCTACATATATCTCAACAACGATCAGGCTATCATTTTCTTCCTTAATATATAGATTACTATTAGTGTTAACTTTTCTGAATCCTTGCTGCCTCAAGTAATTGTCAAGTCTGGAATACCAAGCCCTTGGTTCTTGCTTCATCCCATACAATGCCTTTTTCAACCTGTAAACATATTGTTCTGCTTCCTGTACCTGAAAACCATCTGGTTGTTCCATATATACTTCTTCCTCTAAATCACCATTCAAAAATGCAGACTTTACATCCATTTGGTAAACTTTAATGTGTTTAGAACTGGCATAAGCTAGAATCAATCTAATGGATTCCATTCTTGCAATAGGAACAAAAGTTTCTCCATAATCTATTCCTTCTACCTATGCATACCCTTTACAAGCCAGTCTAGCCTTGTTTCTAGTTATTTTACCTTCTTCATCCATCTTATTTCTGAAAATCCATTTAGCCCCTATGGCATTCTTATTCAAAGGTCTAGGAACCAATTCCCATGTCTTATTCTTTTCTATTTGACTAAGTTCTTCATTCATTGCTTTCATCTAGTATTCATCCTTAATTGCTTCTTCAATACTTTTGGGTTTAATCAAAGAAAGTAAAGATACCTGTTCATGAGTTGAGGTGGATTCTTGCCTTCTACTTCTTGTTCCAACACCTGCATTTAAGTCACCAAGTATTTGTTCTTCAAGATGATTTTTCTGTATTCTCTTGCTTGGAGTCTTTGATGGAGTCATGCTTTTGGATGGAGTTGTTCCCTTTATAAAAGTAGGAATTAATTGTTCACTGTCAGCATCCTTAGTTTCTTCTGTTTCACTTACTTCTTCATCCATCTTATATTTGTCATATATTTCATGTATTTGTTGATCCTTTTGTTTAGATTTAGACTTCAAAAATGAAGACTCATAAAACCTTACATCTATGGATTCAACAATCTTTCTTAATCTGAAATTATAACATTTATAAGCCTTTCTTGAACATGAATATCCAACCAATATGCCTTCATCAGTTCTTGAATCTAATTTTCCCAGATATTTATCAATTCTTTTAATGTAACACTTACTCCCAAAAATTCTAAAATGTTTTATGTTTGCTGGTATTCCTTTCCCTAATTGATAGGGTGTCTTATCATTATTATTTCTTAGCAAACTTCTATTCAAGATGTGTACAGCAGTGTGAACAGCTTGAGGCCAAAACATGTCATTCAATCTGGACTCATTTAACATTGTTCTTGCCATTTCCATAACAACTCTATTTTTTCTTTCAACAACACCATTTTGCTGAGGTGTTTCTGTAACAGAGAAATGTCTTTTAATTCCATTTTCAACACAGTAATTTTAAATTATTTTGATACAAACTCTCCTCCATTGTCTGACCTTAAGCACTTAATCTTCATATCAATTTCATTTTCAGTCAATTCTTTGAAAACTTGAAAACAGTTAAAAGTTTCAGACTTCTTTTTCAATAAAAACAACCAAGTCATTTGAGTAAAATCATCCACAAATAACAGAAAGTATATTTCACCATTTAGCCCTGTTGTCCTCATAGGTCCACATACATCAGCATGTATTATTTCCAAAGGTTTTGTTGTAGAATATTCCTTTGTTTTAAACTTGACTCTAGTTTGTTTACCATGTTGACATTGTTTACAAATAGAGTTGGAAAGATTCTTTATGACAGGTAAGTTCCTTATTGCCTCTTTTTTATTTAACTGAATCAGATTGTCAAAGTTAATATGTCCAAGCCTTTTATGCCATAACCAACTTTCATCTTCACGTCCAAGATATAAATTTTCATCCTTCTCATATAAAATGTATATGTTATTTGATGTCCTTGTAGATGTTCCAACTAACTGATTTGTTTTAACATCCCTGATTTGACATTGTTTAGAATCAAATATCATAAGATTACCTTTATCACATGTTTGACTTACACTCAACAAGTTATGTTCCATATTTTCAAGCAGTAAAACATTTTCAGCAATTATGTCTTTGTTCAAACAAACAATGCCTCTTCCAACTATTCGAGCTGATTGATCATTACCAAATGTGACTGAACCTTCTTTTCTTTCATCTAAAGAATCAAAGATTTGTTTTCTGCCTGTCATATGTTTTGAGCATCCACTGTCCACACACCACTTAATTTTATTATCATCTTGTAAAACAAGTTTGCACTCTTCAACTTCTAAATGATCATACTTCCTTTTCCAATAACTAGTTTTCTGATTTGTGTATTGGTTTATAACAGATTTTTGGAGATTCATTGGACAGTTTCTTAAAATATGTCCAAAGTTATTACACCTATAGCATTCAACCTCAAATTTTAAAGCATCAAATCTGTTATGTGAGTAGTTCACATTGTTCTGAATAGATTTATCATGTCTTCTTTCATATTCAAATCTAGATATGCCATGACTGTTATGTGCACTTATGTTTCTTAAAAAAACGTCACAAAAATTTGCTTTTTGTCCATACTTATAACATAAGAAGAAATAGCCTTCAAACCTATTTTGATGTCTTCCATAACTTCTTCTATGCACTGTTGAAGCCTGATTCTCTTCTTGCCTTTCTGAATCAATCTTCTCGCTAATAATTTTCTCATGATTATCCTCTGTACCTGCTTTCTCAACACTTGAACTAGAACATCCATTAGTTACTGTAGATTTATAACCAATTCCAGTCTTATCATATGTTGATCTTTGACTACAAATAATTTTATTCAACACTTGAGAACTATGATTCATGTTATTTTCTTGTACTTTCTTTCTTAATGAGACTACAATTTTTAAACCTTCATTTTCCTTATCCTTGTCTGCAAGCATTTGAGTTAGAGCTTCTTTAGTCACTCTAGCCTCTTCTATTTTAAGCTTTAAGTCAACTAACATGATTTCAGTGCTCTCAATCAAACCATTTGATTTATGTAATTCAAATTCTAGTTTATCAATTTCTCTTTT
>ML824075.1:25219-55289 GCA_009831015.1 Picea engelmannii | reverse complement strand
TGCTTGAACCTTAGATTTTTCTTTTAGAGAAGAAGTGATGGAAGGAGGGTGGTATCCATAAAGTTCCATAAATGGTGTCATTTTTGTTGTAGTATGAAAGGAAGTGTTATACCACCATTCTGCCAAGGGTAACCATTTGAACCGTTGTGTTTGTTTATCAGAGACAAATCAACGAAGGTATCCTTCCATACATTTGTTCACTATCTCGTTTTGTCCATCAGATTGAGGATTGGTTCACTATCTCAATTGCTCTAAAACCATATGTTAAGAACCAAATATCAATATAGCATAGAAAATCCTTAGAAAAGGCACTCAATGCCTTGAAAAAGAGAGAATTTCAGATAATAAGCCTCTTCGAGGGGGCAACCTCCTTTTAACCCACTTAAATGTTCAAGTACAAGATGATTCAAAATGAAAATGTCTCCTTGGTATATATAGGAGACGAGGAGGTATAATTACAACTAATGGCTTAAAGCCGACATAAATAAAATAACATTACTAATATAATATGCCCCAATTAAGGGGTAATGAGCCAATATTAGGGCTTAACATGGTGATATGTGGAACGCCACATAAATCCTCACGGTTAGAGAATTATGGCCACGTGAAGTTGGAGAACCCTCATGACTTATCTAGAATATCCTAGAAGGTCAAAGAAATCAAATTATTCTAGAAGCTCCTAGAAGAAGTTGACCAGTCAAAGTGCTTAGTCATGGGTTAAAGTGGTTACAACAAGAAAACAATTAAAAATAAATTAGTTGCAACTAGAATTGGAGAGTTTACTATTTGTGGACAAAGTGGCTAAGTGGAGAAAGTTGGTTAAGTGGAAAAAGTGGTTAAGTGGATAAAGTGGCTAAGTGGACAAAGTGGTTAAGTGGACAAAGTGGCTAAGTAGATAAAGTTGGTTAAATGGACAAAGTGGCTAAGTGGACAAAATGGTTAAGTGGACAAAGTGTCTAAGTGGACAAATTGGTTAAGTGGATAAAGTGGCTAAGTAGACAAAGTTGGTTAAGTGGACAAAGTGGCTCAATGGACAAAGTGGTTAAGTGGACAAAGTGGTTAAGTGGATACTTCTAGAGAAAGCTACTTGGAGAGTAGAAATAAGAGAGCAAGGGTATCCAATTAGTATCCATTGAGAATATTGAATATCTACAAGTGACTCAGGTAACCAAAGAAGATTTAAGGTGAATTTCAGAGGGAAGGTGAATTAAATAAGGCCAAAATTCAAGGGAGGATAAAGTCTTTTGATGATGCTTTCTAAGGTGTGTTATTTACAGGACATCTCACCATTTTCGCAATAACTTTGTTTCTACAATGATTTAGACAAGGAAATATATAGGTTATTGAGAAAACGTATCTAAGTAATTTTGACAAAAAATTAAGATTGTGGGTCATTGTATTTTTTGAGTTACACTCCGTGGAAAATAGGGTTTGTGTTTAGTCCCGAAACTAGTCTAAAACAAGTGTTTCGGGTAAAAATGTCATAACTTCTTCATAAAAGATCTCAATTCAGTAAGACCAAATGTATTGGTTAGAGTACAATATTTAGTATTGTTTGTGCCATTTTCATATCCATACATAAAATATTCCATGAGGGGCATGCTCTACATGTTTTCTCTCTAGAATAAGCCATAATTCAGCAAGGTATGCCATTTTTGCCATAACTCCTTTTCTTGGAGGTTCCAAGAAGTGAAACCTAGATAAATTGTAGACAAGACACTGAAGAACTATGTGTACTATTTTGAAATTTTTATTCATCACAGGTACATAGTTATGATTATTGCAAGTTAGGGTTGTTGACTAAAGCAAAGTAAAGTTTGATGAAAATGCTAGTCTCTTGTTAAAGTTAAGGAAGGATTGCAGGCATGTGATCATATGCACCAGGTCTGTTACAGAGTTACAAATAATATTTGGATGAAGAAATTGATGAGGGATTTTCGTTGAGGTATGTTACAGATACAGGTTGTATAACAATGAGGTTGTGGCACATGGTTTTATTTAATGGTTTATGGTATTTGATTATGGACAGTGTGATGTATTTATAGAGAAGTTTTGATGGTTATATTGGTATATGCATTTGGTATATGGTTGAGGTACATGTTGGGTACATGGTTGAGACAAGTAGTTGATGAGTTGGCACATACATGAGATGTATAGCTGATGATGTTGGTACATCTTGATGAGTAGTTGATGCGCGATTGGTACATACGTGGTACATGGTTGGAGGCACTTCTTAGTAGTATTGTTGACACATGGTTTATGGATGGTGTAGCATACTTGTCTTGGTATATTATTAGAAGCACATATTGATCTTGGTAATGATTATGAGTTGTTGTGATATGCTTGGTTGAAGAAAATCTTGGTGATATTGTGCATATGGTTGAGAGTAGTCTTGGTGATTGATCTTGGTGAGTACATCTGATTTGGTTGATAATATTGATGAGATAGGTTGTTTGGACATATTGTTATGAAAGGTTATTTGTATATGTTCGGTGCATGGTTGATGCACTTGTTTATAGTACAGGTTGAGGTATAGGTTGATGCATGGTACATGTTGGCACAGGTTATTGGTACAAGTTGTTTACAGGTTATTGGTACAGGTTGATTACAAGTTTTATGGTACAGGTTGTTACAGGATGTTTGGTACAGGTTTATTGATATAGGTTTACAACAGTATACCTCACAGTGATAGTGTGACAGTGGTTCCATCATTCTACTTATATTTTAGGGAGATTGGACAGGGCAAGGATAGGTGTTTGTATCCGCCTTTTGGATGTATCCAGAGAACATAGGGAGTTGTAGCCAGAGAATTGGGGAGTTGGAGCTTCCCTCGGGTTGTAGCTTGAAAAAGTAGGGGGTTGGAGCCTCCTTCCACTTGTAGCTGGAGAATTGGAAGTTGGTGCTTCCTTGAATGCAATTCTTGACATATAAGAAAATAATTCTTTGGTTTACTCCTACATTGGGTTTCCACGTAAATATTGGTGTATTGTGCAATGTGTGGATATGTTTATTATTGTCTATTATGCACTAATGAATGTTAATTCTCATGATACAGTAAGATATTGATGATGAACATATGAACATGGTTGAATAAGTAAAAGAATATACTTTGTGGTTTAAAGGATTAATAATTGGGATAATTTATCATTACTAATTCACCCCCCCTCTCAATAATCCAACACAAAGTCTGGAGAATATCCTAACCATTGGTGTTAGGGCCACATGTCGACAGATTGCTAATGATTCGGGAATCCGACAGTCTAGGAGAATGGAGGCGTAAATTGTTTTGGATTGATAACTCCCAAAGGCCTGAATGTCGTAGTAGATCTCAACCGTCTGTTGAAAGGAACACGTGGATTATGGATTTAGACCTTCTCCATTTCATCATTTGAAGGGTTTGAAGTGTTAGATTATTGAGTGTAGAAATTTCAATACAAATTAAGTATTTCCTGCAATTCTCCTGATCTAACAATTATATGACACTGTTAAATACATAATTGCTTCTACTAATATTCTTGCGGAAATTTAAACCATTATCACAAAGTGAAATATCAAGAACACATAACACAAAAGTTTTTCCGGGAAAGCATAAAGATAAAAACCCCACTATCATATATTATGTATATCATGGATCATGAAACAATCTCATACACAAATATAATCCAAGACCTCTCAATACAATACAATCGTCTCACACTGTCATACAAAAACTCAGCAAATACATGTGTCAATTCTCCATGTCTAGGCAACCTGCTTCCTCTGCACAATCTCTGCAATTAGAATTCTCGCAAATGAATTCGAATTGCCTAGTTTGCACATGCTCATGAGCATATCCACTGCATGTGTGATTGCATGAGTGCACTTCACTCAAATCACAACTGATAGCCAAACTGTCCCTTTAACTTGTTATCTCAATTGGGTCTCCACTGGATCGGACATGGATGTAGTTAACCATGGTGAATCTTCAGTTGCATGTGAGTTCACTGATTGTGAATTAATGAATAATTAATTCACTGAACTCTCACTAGTGCGAGTTTAGTTACAACTAGTACAACTAAGCTTAACTCACTTAACTACACTTATAATTCTATTACAACTCCAAATCACTCAGTTATAAATGAGATAATAGATTAATATTTATTGTCCAATTTATTTAAGGGAAAAGTAAATTAGACACATGTTTCTTGTTGACTTTTCAACATTGAGAGGGGGGGTGAATCAATAATAGAGAAAAAATCCATTTTAACCACAAAATGAAAGTGTTATATCAATGTAGCATTATCATCCAATACTTGTAGAGTAAATAAACAATGCACAAACGAGAAATCATACACATACATAGTACACCGGTGTTTTTACGTGGAAACCCAAATCGGGAGAAAACCACATAATGTTTTTTCTTATATGTCTTTAAGAATTACATTCATTGGAAGCACCAACTTCCTTTATTTTCTAGCAACAACTGGAAGGAGGCTCCAACCCCCTAGTTTCTCAAGCTACAACCTGAAGGAAGCTCTGACTCCCAAATTCTCTGGCTACAACCAGAAGGAGGCTACAAACCCCTAGTTTCTTAGGCTACAACATGAGGGAAGCTCCAACTCCTCAATTCTCTAGCTACAACCAGAAGGAGACTACAACCCCCTATGTTCTCCAGCTACAACCAGAAGGTGGCTACAACAACCTGTCCTTGCCCCATCCAACTGCCCTATCACATAAGTAGAATGATGGAACCCATGTCACACTATAACTGTGAGATATATTGATGTAAACCTATACTAATCAACCTGTAACAACCTGTACCAATAACTTGTGCCAACATGTACCTTACATCAACTCGTACCTCAACCTATACCATAAACAAATGCATCAACCATGCATCAAACCTATACAAATAACCTATCACAATAACCTGTCCAAACAACCTCTATTCAACCTCTACTATGAACAAGTGCATCACCCATGCACCAACCTGTACCTCAACCTATACCATCAACGAGCACATCAAACATGCACCAAATATGTACCAATCATGCATCAAATACACATAAACTATGACTCGTCAATATGTACCAACATCATCAACTATACATCTCATGTATGTGCCAACTCATCAACTACTTGTCTCAACCATGTACCCACCATGCACCTCAACCAAAATCCCTCATCAATTTCATCATCCAAATCTTATTTGTAACTCTGTAATAGACCTGGTGTATATGATCACATACCTGCAAATCTTCCTTAACTTTAACAACAAGAGACTAGCATTTTCATCAAACTTTACTTTAGTCTCACATGACCAATTTTGGATTAGTCAACAACCCTAAATTGAAATAATCATAACTATATACCAGTAATAAATAAATATCTGAAAATAGTACACAATGTTCTTCAACATCTTTCATGCAATTCCTCCAAGTTTCACTACTTGGAACCTCTCAAAAAAGGAGTTATGGCAAAAATGGAATACCTTGTTGAATTCTGGCTTAATCTAGAGAGTGAACTTGTAGAACATGCCCCGCATGGAATAATTGTTGTATGGATCTGAAAATGTACATTGAATACTAGAGATGGTACTCTAACCAATACATTTGGTCTTACTTAATTTTGATCTTTTATGAATAAGTTATGACGTTTTTATCCGAAACACATGTTTTAGACTAGTTTCACTACTAGCCGCAAACCCTATTTTCCATGGAGTGTAACTCCAAAAATAAAACGACCCAAAAGATGAATTTTTTATCCAAGCTACTTGGATATTTTTCCTCAATGACCTCCCAATTTCATGGTCTGAATCATTCTAGAAAAAAATTTATTGCGAAAATGGTGAGATGACCTGTAAATAACATACCTTAGAAAGCATCATCAAAAGAATTTATCCTCCCTTGAATTTCGACCTTCTTTAATTCACCTTCCCTATGTGATTTTTCTTAGATTTCCTTTGGTTACCTCATTCACTTGTAGATATTCAATATGATCAAGTGTGATTAAAATGAGAGAGCCTTTCCTCTTATTTATACTTTCATGTAGCTTCCTCAAGGGGTTACCTTTTAACCATCTTAACCCACTTTCAGTATTTTAGGGTTAACCCACTTCTAACCACTTGTCCACTTAGTAATTTCTCCATTAAATTTATTATTTAAATAATTTCTTTTGTGTCCACTTTGAATTATATTACACTCATCACTTCACTTTATTATTTACCTTATAAAATCTCTTAAACCACTTTCCTTATTTTAAGGATAACCTACTTCTAACCACTTGTCCACTTAGTATTTTCTCCATTAACTTTATTATTTAAATAATTTTTTTTGTATCCACTTTAAATTATAGTACACTCATCACTTCACTTTATTATTTAAATAATTTCTTCTTTGCAACCACTTTGACTACTTTGACCTTTTGGGGCTTCTAGATGACTCATGAGGGTTCTCCAACTTCACATGGCCATAAATCTCTAACCGTGAGGAGTTATGTGAAATTTCGCATACCAATGGAAATCGCATGACATGTACTATCCATCCGGAATAGTCTTACCTTCAAATATATTAAAAACATACCATTATACATCAAACAAACTTGGTTCCATTACCCAAACCTTTGTGCTACCGAAATTCGCTAATAGACTTTCTTCAAGGGTTGACATCAATGAAAACCAACCCAAATAATCAACAATATCCCCCTTTGTCATTGATGGAGACACTATGATGAAATACTAAAGTCATATCACCCATGCTCCCCCTATGATCATCGCTCCCCCTGGAACTATTCCTTTGTGCTCTTTCTCTAAGCATTTACCTTTGCATATGATAAATCGCTCTCCCTTTGTCATCAATGGAAAATGTATCTTTCCATATGGGGATAATCCCCCTAACTAAACTGTCCTTGGGGATACTCCCCCTGACTGAACTCTTCCTGAAACTAATACCCCAACCTGAACTGTCCTCTTTATAGTGCTTCCTCATGTAAATATAAGACATATAAGATAAGAATTCAAAAGCATTCATTTTGGAGTAGAAATTAATCCGAGTCTCTGGAGAAAATACTCAAAGGCTTCCCTTGGAAGCAGTTTTTTAAAGATGTCTGCCACTTGTTATTTTGTGCCCACATATTAACTCTGATGTTCTTCTCTACAACTCGTTCCTGTAGAAAGTGATACTTTATTGGAATGTTCTTTGTCTTGGAGTGAATCATTGGGTTCTTTGAGATATTGTTGGCGCTTGTATTATTACAATAGATTGGAATGGGCTCATCATACTCAACTTGTATATCTGTCAATGTTTGTTTCATCCATAGAACATGAGTACAACATCCTGCTACTGCAATATACTCTGTTTCAGCTGTAGATAAAGATACTGATGATTTTTCTTTCTTAGACAAGATACTAAACACTCACCCAAGTAGAACGTTTCTCCACTCGTGCTTTATCGGTCATCAATGCAACCTTCCCAATCTGCATCTTTTTAGTCAATAAGTGATAGATCCTTTCCTGTTGGATACTATAATCTAAACTCTTTTGTTCCTTTGATATATCTGAAAATCCTCTTCATTGCTAATACTTGTGATTCCTTTGGTGTTGCTTTAAATTGTGCCACATGTCCAACTGCCTTCATTACATCTGATCTGGATGTTGTCACATATAGTAAGCTACCAATCATTGACCTGTATTTCCTCTGGTCTGTAGACTTTGAATCATCACCTTTGCTCAACTTGCAATTGGTTTGCATAGGAGTGGTAACTGATTTGCAATCTTCCATTTTAAACATCTTTACCATTTATCTGATATACTTAGTTTGAGAAATACAAATTCCTTGTTTGCTTTGATGTATATGAAGACCTAGAAAGAAGGATAGTTCTCCAAGTAATGAAATTTCAAATTCATTCTACATATCCTTTGAAAATTTATAGCTTAACCTATCATCATTATTGTTATCACATGAAGTTGTCTTGGGTCTTTTATCCCTTAGGTTTTAATTTTTATCCTTTACTCTTTAGGTTTTCTTTATTTTTCTTTTTGTGATTTTCTTAGGTTAGTCTAAGCAAATAAAGTCTTGGGTTTTGGCTCACTTTTGGCCCACACATATGATTTTAGCCTAGGTTCATTTTATGGTTCATTTCTTTGACTCACCTTTTGACTTGACACCAAAAATTATCAACCCCATGATCCTAACTACCTGACAAATCACTCCATTCACTCATGCTCTTTATCCTTTCCATGATGTCCCTATGTCCGTTAACGGGGTCAAATAAAATTTTGAAAGGGGCATAGCCAACTCACTAGGATTTTCTAAACCACACCTTTGTCCTATGCTCCTTTACCATAATTCACCATAATGAACTGATTTCATATCCCCCATTGTTTTCAACGCCCTTGTTTTTAAAAGGAATATTGGGATTTGATCATTTATGAGCCTGCTAACTGTTTATCAATTTGAATTTTTCTCCCAAGCTCGACGTTGTTGAAATCACTAGTTCGGACTAGCTGCATATTGCGCTACGGGGTCGAATGTTAGAGTTAAATTGGAGGTTGAGGTGGATGTAGTAGTCCCATAGCTTGTTGTATATCTTCCATCATCAACCATAACCTCCAAGTATTTCATGAGTCCTTTCAATTTCATGGGAAAGTGTTAATATACCCTTGACTCATCTTTTGGTAGCGCCTTACACTGCAGACTGTATCCTCTCTCATCCATTTGCATCTGTATCTCTTCTTCCATAGACTACATAGCCATTTGCCCACCGAATTTCACCTATACTAATGTCAATACATTCTACTTCAAAATCCTGAATGCCCATTCATTCATTTGGCTCTTGTGTCCACACTGTGCTATAGAAATTTGCTGCCAAAACTACGCTATAGATCCCTGTCTCAGTGTTGCATTTTCCTTGGATTTGTCAGTGCCATCTTCTGTATTCACAAATATCCATGCATTAACCTCTTTTATTCACTGTGTGATCCTTCATTTTATCTCAAAATATGCTGGCAATGAGGAGAATAGTAGTACCTACCCTTTAAAACTTTGATGACCATTGTATGATGGCATAAAAATGAGCAGTACATCCTTGCATACCTTTCCTCAAAGTTTATTTCTCTCATGTTTTTTTAAAAGAAAATCCATTAGGCCAGTCTATTGTTAATTCAAAGTGAGTTGGAGGAAAATCCTTGAGAGAGAAACCATTAGCCACTATCAATTGTCATAGATATTTTCCTCTGTTTGGTTCCTTTACTCCTCATTACATCATAGCCTTTGGTTCTAGTGTCTTCCACTCTAGGTTGATCAGGATGCTAGTGATGGAAGAATTGAAGAAAAGGAACATTCATTGGGAACAGTTCATTGTATCTTCCCATATGAAGCTAGATATAACATCTACCCCTCAATATAGGATGCATATCCCTTTTCCATATAGTAGTGTTTCTCTAGCAAGAACAAGTAGGAAGAGAAAAATCAAACCCACTACTCAAGACAAATAAACCCCCAAGGAAATTGAATAAGAAGAGAGGGAGGTTCATCACTCTTCAAAAATATATTTTTCACCTCCTCCTGCACATGAATTGGAAGAAGTCCTTTCATCCACCAAAAACACAACCAAGAGGGGAAGGAAGTTGAATTTCCCTTCACCTGCTCTAGCATCTAAGATCAGAATCATAAATCCTTTTACTAGATCATCAACCCACAAGGAAGTTGTTGAAATATAATTCTTACCTAAGGCTTCAGTTCCAAGGAAATAGAAAGATAAGGGAAAGGGAATTGAGAAGCCTATTGAGGTGATAGAAAGATCCTCTATTCAACAACAAGATAAAGGTAAATCCACTAAGAAACCTATTGATGTTATCAACATCATCACTCCACCTAGTAATCCCACTTTCAAAATATTGATCAAACATCTCAGTGAGGCTAGGAAATAAATTGCTCGTTTGAAGGCATAAAGTTTGACTGAGAGAAGAAAGATGAAGGAAATTATGGACATGTACAATGAAACTCTTGACCTAGAAAGGTTTTTAGCAATAAGAGCCCCACCTCTCCATAGGAAACTTAAGACCCTGTATAGGCAAAACAAAAGCTTTCAATCCCAAAACAGAAAGCTCAAGGAGGAATTGTATCATTTTAAGGATGAACTGGCACAAATGAACGTAAATGTTCTAGTACAAGCTTCAATAGAAAGAGATGAACCAAAAATTAAGAGGAGTACCCCTACAAAATAAAATTATGTTGCTATGATAGAGGGAAGTTCTCCTCCAACAAGGAGGAGTGCTAGATTGATGAAGTAGTTGGGGGATGAAAAATCCATTTTTGTGGGTGATCTCTTTTTGAAAAGTTTAAAATGATCAAGGAAGCATGATTTTTTCCACCTATACAGGCATCTACAGGATCCTAGTCCATTATCTATTTTTTTTGTGTTTTTGAAGGATTGATTTCACCACACAAAAAAAACATAGAGATTCCATATCACCATGGAGCTATGGAATCATCTATACAAGATGTTCTGCAATCACGCTACCAATGGTGCTACGAAATATCCTACCCAAACTCAACAATGGCACTACAAAATCTGTAGAACTATTTTATGGAGTGGCGCTACAGAAATTGCACAGTCATTACATAGGAGTGGCGCTATGTAAAATGCAAAGATATTTCAGGAGTGGCACTACATAATATGTAGAGTTGTTTACAAAGGGTGCTACAGAATTGGCTACCAAATGTGCTATAGAATGACGCTATGAATTGGCCCTTGCAATCAAAGGTTCAAATTCATGAATCCTTCTTTATTTTTGATGACGTGGAGAGAAGCAAGGATCACATGTGGAATCTTGGAAGAAGCATACGACCATTGTAGGACACTTGGCACCGAAGAAGAATGCGCCTAAGCTAGAAGACATGCCATTTAATTCTTGTTGGAGTGGTTTCCAACATGGCTCCTAAATTGTAGCAGTTTTTTAAGATCTGTTAGCACAGGTGTTTGAATTGATCTGTTAGCACAACTTCTTCTTCAAGCTTCTCAAACTCTTCTTCTTTCTTCATTATCTGAGACTTCATGACTTCTTCTGTTCTCTTCTCTTCTTCAAGATGGATTTTTAATGTGATTATTTTTTCTTCAAGTCCTTTCTCTTCTTGACCAAACTCTTCCTCAAGATGGTTTAGATCGTTATTTTTTTCCTTAAGATGATCTGTCAATATTTTCTCTCTCATTTTTGCTTCTTCCTTTTGTTCTACTATGTTGGCTTCCAAATACTTTTTTTGATCTTTAATATTTTCTCCGATCTTTCTGGCTTATTCTAGCTTAGTTCTTAAGTTCTTGATGACCTATTGGGATTCTTAAAAAATGTGAGAACTTACTTTTTGTTTCATCAATTCCTTCTTGAGTGACTTGTTTTCTTCTCTTTCTTTTCTTATTTCATATAAAGCACTAATCAATTCTTCTTCATAATTGTCTTCCTTTTCAATTATTTTTTCTTTCTCATGGCATTCTATTTCAATATGTCCCCATTTTTCACAATTAAAGAAAAACAACATACCTCTATTGATTATGTACTCTTCATCTTCTGAATCTATTTGACACGGTGAACATATTTCTTCTTGATCTGTACATGCATATTCTTTGGAATTTTTTGAATCTGCGATGGGTGAAGAATATATATCATGCAACTTATCCCAAAGTTCTTTGGTTGATGAACATTTACCAACCTTTTCTCTTACCAGATTAGGCAGTCCTTCTGAGATGAAATCCATTGCTATTTTTCTATTCTTGTTCAATTCCTTCTTGGTTGTAGTATTTTCCCTTTTTGAACTATCATATCCTGTAAATATTGATAGCCAAATATAATACCCCTATGCCTATAAAAATAATTTCATCCTTCCACTCCACATCTCATACTTTAAACCATTATGACCATTGAACAATGGTACTCCATTCTTAGAATAATCCATGAACTCCTTCTAGTGGTTAAACTATTTCCTGAAGGAACCTACTCTGATACCAATTGTTGGATTAATGAGAGGGGGGGGTGAATCAGTAATAGATAAATAATCCTTTTTAACCACAAAATGAAAGTGTTATATCAATGTAGCATTATCATCCAATAGTTGCAGAGTAAGTAAACAATGAACAAATGATAAATCATACACATACACAGTACACCAACGCTTTTACGTGGAAACCCAAAGCAGGAGAAAACCACAAAATGATTTTTCTTATATGTCTTTAAGAATTAAATTCATTGGAAGAACCAACTTCCTTTGTTTTCCAGCTACAACTGGAAGGAGGCTCCAACCCCCTAGTTTCTCAGGTTGCAACCTAAAGGAAGATCCAACTCCCCAATTCTCTGGCTACAACCAGAAGGAGGCTACAACCCCCTAGTTTCTCAGGCTATAACCTAAGGGAAGCTCGAACTCCCCAATTCTATGGCTACAACCAGAAGGACGCTACAACCCCCTATGTTCTTTGGCTACAACCGAAAGGTGGCTACAACCACCTGTCTATTGAGGGGTCCTAAATCCATTTAACTCAGCAGCAGGAACCAAACCCGTCACTGAGGCCCGATTAGACACTGCAACATTTGATAGTGCAATGGTTCTCCAGATATTGCGATCCGATCGAAATAATTGATGGGATTTACGTTTTCTCATGGATATCTTTTCTCCTTCAGTTTGAAAGTTCTATTTTTGTATTTTCTCTTAGGTAGGACTGATATGAGGTAAAGCCGATATAGACCAACTAAGTTACAAAGTGGGAACAAACTTAACTACTAGAGAAGAGGCTAAGATTGGGATAACCCTTTACTCTAGCATGCAGACATTGATCGTCTACAACAGGCCTAGTACTGATACATTAACCGTGTAGGTATTCCAATTACTGACTCAGATATAATTTATCAAAAGAAAACATGCATGCAATTAAACAATGGAAAGTGAAATAATTCACTTAACTCTAATCATCAATCACATAATAATACAACGATTAATCTTCATCATTAAATAAAGAACTGTAAAACATTGAATCAGATAACTTATCAATAGATTTAGTATCTCTTACTCGTTACAAAATCCATTCATGAGACGAAAATAAGAAATAATTCTTCTCCACATCCAATCATACACACATTTGATGAAAACACAAACTTGTCTCTGGTCCAAAAGGACTTCTCAATTAAGGTTAGCTCTGAAATAGTTCTTAACAAAACAAAAAATGAGAGTTTCTTGCAACAACCATCTACCTTTGCATATAGGTCAATATTCTTATTTATAACATACTATAAACTAAAAATAACTACTAAAGTGCAACTATGTAAAAAAAACTCACCAAATGGCACTCTTCTCTATCAGCTTTCTAAGAGTCATCTCAAGATATCACTTAAGAGGGTGACTCTTCTCGTACTCTGACCACTTGATGAACATATTCTCGTAGGTGTTGACGCATGTGAATCTATTTTTTTCCATCACGGCCAAGTGAATATCACTTATCTCTACCGCATGTGCTCAATACTTGACTATATTGGCACTTAACTGTTGCAGCACAACCTGAGATTTTATCGGGTTCTCCATAAACTGTCACACCTGACCTGGCGTCGTTTCTGTCACCTTTGTTATTTCTTCAGCACATGCTGAGTCTTTCTCAGTGTGCAACTTGACTATGTCGCACAAGTCGAAAAAGTCACCGGGTGTGCCAAACTCGGGGAGTCCAATGTCTTTCATAACCCGATTGATCTTGATCCAATTTTTCTCGCACTTGGCCCATTTCTCTTGAATTTCTCGGTGAGTTTCCTGAGACATTTTAACCCAATACTTGAACGATTTACTGATGCAGTCAATGCTTCTTTCCCTTAGCACCCAGATTCTGTGCTCTTTGGCATCTCAACCCTTTTTCACCATGCTGATATAGTCGATTCTTTCCACTACTTGTTGCGCCTTCTCGTACGACCTCTCCATATCTTTTCACATGGCTAGTGCCATGAGGGTGTCTTATTGCATATTGGCTATCCTTGTAGTGAATAGGTGTCATTCATCTGTAAACTTTTTGTAGGCCTCCTTGAATTTTCTCCTTAGGTACACCGCAGCTTGTGTGGTGTCCTGGTAATATTTCGCCAAGTGGCGCAAATGTTCCAATTCCTTTAAAGTAGCAACCAACTCCTTTTCATCTCTTTTAGCTCTGTCCCAGGGTGGCATTTTTTATTTCCATCCCTATGTCGATGAGTTTGGATATCTTATCATGCTCGATGTTGATTAGGTTTTCCTCCATGGTGATGAGGATGGAGCGATATAAGGTGATCCTCCTCTTCTTAGTGGTTCTATGGATGATATGCTTCCTTTTCCAATCATAAGCTATGTCATGTATGTTGGCTACTTCGTCCACAGGTTTAGGGATTTTCTAATCTCCCCAAGTGAGTGTACTCCCCAGACTCTCGATGGTATATACTTGTTCAAGACTGGGTTCTTGAACTCCCTCCCCATGCTATGAAGGCTCGAATTATGTCTGTCGTTCATCGGGGGTTTGAATACCGATTGAAATTGAGGCATTGGGGTTAAGCTCGATACTTACTTGATCATCGATTGTTGGGATGTCGATTTCCTGCTATGGATCTTCTTCATTTCATTCTCTTGACCTTGGATCATCCTTTAGAATGTCCACTTATGTCTCCAGTACATTGGGCAGCCCAGTGTCTAAGACACTCGAGACTTCTTGTTTGTTTTGTGGGATCCCCTGAATCTGAGAATCAAGAACTAGGGAAGATGTCTTCTTTGGCTCCTTCTCCTCTTCGATATGCACGGGATTCACAAGGGATACCTCTAAGCTCTCATCATCATCATATATTTTTGTCATCTCGCTTAAGGGGTTTGATGCACTGGTCCTCCCTGATGTTCTGACTATCTCTAGTTGAGACAAAACACCTTTTGGTGATCTTTCCAGTGGCGTTGTGATTTCAAGGTCATCTAACCTAGTAATTTAATCAATATCTATGAATACAGGGTCGCTCGGACCTGCCTGGATTTCATCCGGGTCGTCGACAGAGAGCCTTGTCATATTATGATGTCCGGGTCATCTTGCAGCTGATAAATTATTTGTTTCACATGTTCTAACATGAGTAACCCTCTCTCCTGCATGTCCTAAGCCTCGGGGAGACCTCTACCTTGCACCAGGGTTACCTGAGGAATCTCTATTGTTTCAATAGTTACCTGGGAAATATCTGTTGTTTTGGCCGCTATCATTTGTTCTCTGGCTCTGAGGGCCTCTTGAGGTGATTTTTCTATGGTTGTTGCCTGTCATCCAGGCTCATGGATTTGAAGCTAGTTATATTAGGGTCGACCATCCTCACCACCACTTCATCCTAGTCTTGGGCATTTTCTGTGAAGACCTCATCTTCCAATTTTTCATGGGGGTATGGCCAGCAGGACAACACTTGTGAGGCGTGCTTCAAGACTAGACCCTTTGGGCCGTGTTTGTGAAAACGATAGGTCTGGAATCAAAACTCCAATTGGCTCATTCCTTATTTCTTAGCTTGAGCAGTGTATTTCACCAGGTAGAAGCCTACATGGAATCCATAGGGTATGAATGCATGTTTTTTATCCTTGATCAGGGTGGCATTGTAGCCTTGCAGGATAGTCTGGTAGCATATCTCCCCCACTACTATTCGATCAAGAACATGCATAGGTAAAATATGTGGTTCTCCAGTGGCCCTGAAAACCCTAATGTAGGTATCGCACTCATCCAGATACCAGTGGCCAACCTTTTATATCATATTTTTGGCCACGATAGATAGTCTCGGACATTCTTTCTTGAAAATAATAAAATAAATGTGTGTGATGAATTCATGACAGATGAGGGAGTAATATTTTTTGTACATGTTCTCCCATAAGGAGATGAAATATACATGAACTGGGAGCTATGCGACGTGCCAACTTAGGTTCATACCGACGAAGACGTTTCGGGCACACATGACATCCAACAAGTATGACTCCATGTATAAGGTTAGAGTTTCTCCTTCTTTCGGTGTCTGAGCCTGTTGTATGCAGATGCTCAACTGCTTGGAGATGATAGCTCCCCAGTTGAAGTTGTTCCTGGAAATAGTTGTTGTGTACACTAGAGGCATCCATGCCTCTAAAAACCTAGAGAAGTCTCTTTCTCCATACAATCGACAGATGAGAGCCATTAAAAAGATGTATGGTTCTCTTAGGTTGGCCATTTGGTACCAACCGAAAGTACAGTTGGTGTATTTCTTATCTTCTCGCCACCATGAGGCCATTATCCGGCTGGTGTCATGGAACTCGTAGAAATTTATGACAAAATCAATGTTCAGTCACTCTTCCGGGTCTTAAGCTTGTAATACTTTTGCACCTCCATCGAAAGAAAAACCCCGACACACCCACCACTGTCATCGTTGATCGAGAACTTCTGTGTGTTTGTGTGGTCGATGAGCCACTGCAAAAGCTCTATACATGGGAATACAAGAGTTATGATTACTACCATGTGCAGGTATGACCGTCAGATATTCAGAAAAACTTCATCATTGAGCCTTCTCACATCTGGGTCACTGTGCGGGATATATTCCAAAAATTATTCCCGACTGATCTTCTTGAAGAGTCCTCCCCAATGTGGGAGTACCTCCTTGGTCCCTGTGTTTTCCTATGTTTCTCCAAAGGTCGAAGGTTGTGTGAAAACCTTCTTGGTAGATTTTTTAATAACCGGCTTTGGTCTTGGAGCAAATTCTAATTTTTTTGTTGGACCTGGAGAAGAGCCTTCTCCTACCTCTGGTTATTTCATCTTGGGTTCCCTCGACGATTTACTAGTAGTTGGATTTCTTGGAGGCATTGTTCCTACAACCAAAATCAATCCTTTAGGGCATGTGCATAGAGTAACACTGGATAAAAATGTATACATGAAGCGAAAACATAAAAAATCCACAGGTACGTACCTGTAACGCTTGCTAAACCTGGTTGTTTGATACTCATGGGATCTTGGAAGCTTTTGAATTTCATGTCTCTCTCCTCTTAATGATATGAAATGTCTTTTTCTGTAAGATGGTTTTGTTTACAATGACCCAAGAGAATTTAAACTGGGGAGGAACTTACCTTGTCGTATCAATCATTTAATTCGGGTGATGAGTGGAATTCAAAACCAAACTACCTCTGAATATCTGCAAATTAAAATCATTGTGGGTTGACGATGAAGGCACAGAGGGTGATGCATTCTATTGGTAATTTCAAACAACTGTTTTGATTTACGCACGAAGTAGAAACTAATGTGAGACTTGGCATTAATTAACCTCTTAAAAGATCAGAATCTAATTGTATCTAGCGCTAAAACGTCTCATTGTGTTTCTTTCTCAATGGGTGGATCGGGGATCGATGATGTGCCATGAATGTTTTCGTTAATTTCCTTTTGCGAAAAACCTCTGACGCTGATCGATTTCATCATACAGTGATGATGTGGAAAAACTGACTCGGGGGTGTGACTTGGACCTAAGTCACCAAGAATGAATTGGGGATAATCTAGACCGTATGGTTTCTCAACTCTGGCGAAGACACATGTCATTGAATACCAGTGAATTAATTTGCACGTATTAGTCGGAATCAAGAATTTCTTTAAGTAGTGCGTTCTAAACTAGATCTAGGCTCGCCGATGCTGAAAAGATATCGGGGGTCGATGATGGGGGAGAAACCTATCACGCGTTTTTATTTGGATTGTCTTCTTTGAAAAATCTCGATGCTGAAACGTTTCGGGAATCGGTGATCGAGGAAAACTCTTTAGCATGATCGAAATGTTCATTGTGATTCACCCCCCCTGATTCCGACAAGCGCATTGGGTATCAGCTATTGGTGATATCATTTCTGTCCTCCTTGAAGTTTACTCCCTTCATATTTTACTGATGCCGAAGGGGATCGTCTATCAGAAATTTCCATAGGTGATACTCATAGTGAAATAAAATATTCCTTTCTCCGATGTCAGTGAATATTAGCGCTCGATGACCGGGGTTTTCTGAGTGATTCTTTTAGACATCTTAATTCCTTCTGATGCTAAATTTTGGAGCACATCGGGTGAAGTGTTTTGGCTATTTGATTCCTTATTTAAGTTTTAATACTCTTCAATTCATGGGGTTTTCATAAGTTAGAAAAACTTGAATAGCTAAAGAGAATCAAGAGAATAAGAAAAGACAAAACATTTCTCAAA
This sequence comes from Picea engelmannii, assembly GCA_009831015.1. Lineage (NCBI taxonomy): Eukaryota > Viridiplantae > Streptophyta > Pinopsida > Pinales > Pinaceae > Picea > Picea engelmannii. The sequence continues at coordinate 37,127 of ML824075.1, read as the reverse complement.
AGAAAATTGAATTGAAACAGTGAAAAGATTAAGTGATACCCAAAAAGTTAAAAATTGACATAGAATGTTTAGGGTGTGTTGAGTGCTCAGCACCATCCTTGCCCCATCCGACTGCCCTGTCCTAGAAGTAGAATCATGGAACCACTTTCACACTATCACTGTGAGATATACTGTTGTAAACCTGTATTAATCAACCTGTAACAACCTGTACCAATAACATGTGCCAACATGTACCATACATCAACCTGTACCATAAACAAATGCATCAACCATGCATCCAACTTGTACAAATAACCTATCACAATAACCTGTCCAAACAACATGTAATCCACGTGTACCATAAACAAGTGCATCAACCATGCACCAACCTATACCTCATCCTGTACCATCAACGAATGAAACAACTGTGCAGCAAATATGTACCAATCATGCATCAAATACACATAAACTATGACTCATCAAAAAGTACCAACATCATCAACTATACACCTCATGTATGTGCCAACTCATCAACTACATGTATCAACCATGTACCCAACATGTACCTCAACCAAAATACCTCATCAATTTCATCATCCAAATCTGATTTGTAACTTTGTAATAGACTTGGTGTATATGATCACATACTTGCAAACCTTCCTTAACTTTAACAACAAGAGACTAGCATTTTCATCAAATTTTACTTTAGTCTCACATGACTAATTTTGGACTAGTCAACAACCTTAACTTGTAATAATCATAACTATGCACCTGTAATGAATAAAGATCTGAAAATACTACAAAATGTTCTCCAATGTCTTTTATGCAATTTCTCTAGGTTTCACTACTTGGAACCTCTCAGAAAAGGAGTTATAGCAAAAATGGCATACCTTGTTGAATTCTGGCTTATTCTAGAGAGCAAAATTTTAGAGCGTGCCTTGCACGGAATATTTGTTGTATGGATCGAAAAATGGTACAAAGAATACTTCAAACGGTACTATAAACAATGCATTTTTTCTTACTTAATTTGGATATGTTATGAAGAAGTTATGGCATTTTTACCCGAAACACCTGTTTTAGACTAGTTTCAGGACTAGCCACAAGCCCTATTTTCCATGGAGTGTAACTCCAAAAATACAACAAACCAAAAGATGAAATTTTTATAACAACTACTTGGATATGTTTCCTCAACGACCTACCAATTTCACTGTCTGAATCATTCTATAAAAATGTTATTGCAAAAATGGTGAGATGACTTGTAAATAACATACCTTAGAAAGCATCATCAAAGGAATTTATCCTCCCTAGAATTTTGGCCTTCTTTAATTCCCCTTCCCTCTGAAATTCAACTTAGATTTATTTTGGTTTCCTCAGTCACTTGTAGATATTCAATATTCTCAAGTGTGATTAAAATGAGAGAGCCTTTCCTCTTATTTATACTTTCATGTAGCTTCCTCAAGGGGTTACCTTTTAACCATCTTAACCCACTTTCCTTATTTTAGGGTTAACCCACTTCTAACCACTTGTCCACTTAGTAATTTCTCCATTAACTTTATTATTTAAATAATTTGTTTTATATTCACTTTGAATTATAGTACATGTTATCTCCTCAAATAAATCAATCACGATTTTGCTTTTTAGGTGATAGGGAGTCTTTTAAAAAAATACTTTTTAAATTTTTAAAGGTTCATTTTTCGAAGCTTTACTCATGTAATAAGGTTTAAATAAAAGTTCGTTTAGTTTGTTCTAGATCAAATTCAAATCTCAGGTTTCGGTGGCTTAGGCGAACATACCAGTTGTTCATTAGCCACCGAAAGCCTTAGCTTTCAGGAGCTTAAACAAAGGAACCCAAGGCCATTTGAGACACCGAAAACGCTGAAGTAGGCAATGACCAACCACGTCATATCACACGTTTCAAACGACGGGTTCAGTGTTTCCATGATTGTACAAGCCACCAAAAGGACTAGAGAAGGAACTGTTCATGACCGGAAAGCTGATCCCGCTATGATATGAGAAAATCTCTCCTGATCATTGTATCATTAAGTTATACACTGTTGTACTACCCACTGATTTCAGTTAATTCACAATGACACCTACACATCATCAATCATTTCATCGCACTCCTTACAATCAGTGCCATGATTGAAAAACTCCCCCCAGTTATCTCAGTTTTAGCCCAGCCGAGCCGATTATCACTAAGTTTATGCATTGTAACTCTGTCCGAAATCCACTCCTTCGATCACGGGTGTGCGAAAACGTCATGGAAAATGAAGAAAGGAACATCGACACTGAGGAAGGAACTTAACGATATCGGGTACCTGGAATCTCATCCCGAGGTATGTCAAATGTTCAAAGACACAGGCTCTAATAATTTTTATCAAAAATTACAAAGCTTTCATTAGCAGGTGGTAGAGGCTTTCGCTCCAAGTTTTGATGGAAAGAAAACAATCATCGGCCAAGATGAATTCGAAATTGATGAAGCCCTCATAGCCAAAGTCACAGAGCTTCCCATGACCGGAGAGAAATGGTTCAAAACCACTGTGATTAAGAATGTTGAGTTCAGGTCTTATTTAAAACCAGAACACAGAGGTTTGATTTGGAAGAAGGATATTCCAGTATCTTTCCTTGAGGAGAATTGGTAGCAGTTATTGAAGGCTATAATGGTGTATATAACCAATACAATAGGGTGATGATGTATCATTTAAAACTTATAAATCATTTGACAGGAAGAAATCCACTTAATCTGCCTTATTTCCTCCACCAAATCTTATCCAATATGGCTCATCAAGTCAAGTCCAAACCCATTCAGGTTGCAGGTAGATTATCACACCATAGCTTAATCAAACTGTTGGTTTGTGAACTGTTGCAAAGAAAGGGTAAAGAATGGAATTATTTCCTATTTTGGAATGATTTCCAGACTGAGGTTCATCTAGAGGGAAAAAAGAGTCCTCATTCCAAGAAATCCTCCACTCCCAGAAGTGGAAAGAGAAGGAGAAGAGTTATTTCTCCAATCCCAGTCAATCAACCCTCTCCTTCCTATAAATTGTGCAAAACGAAGAAGAGATTAAATTTCAACAGTGAGGATGAAGAGGTCAATGAATTCCCAGAGAACAAAAACATTCTTAACCTCCATTACTCAGACTCAGAATATGAAGAGCAACATTTGGAAATAGGGCATGAGGATTCAGTTACCACAGGGCATGACAAATTTGTTTTTGTGGACATATACACAACAAGTTATGAGAACCTTCCATCACCTACTCCCTAAGAAGAACACGAGCCACAAGTTGCAGAGGCCTGTTGACGGGCAAAATTGACCATCCGTCAACTGGAAGAGTGGATCTGGTCCGGGGTTGTCTAAATAACCCAAGCCGTTTTGGATAACCCACCCTGACGGGTTTAGCGACTCCGTTGGCTGATCTAAGTCCTAGGAAAACAAATAAAAACTAAACTAATAAACTAATCTAAATAAAAACAATAACTAAAACTAACTAATAAAAAAATCTAAACTACATATATACAATCTATTTCCTAAATCATACAACTATAAAAGTAAATATTTAATTATCAACAGAATCATCTTTAATTACAAATATACAATATTTACAAATTACAGATTTAAATTAAAACCTAAAAAAATCATTTGTAATCTGTCCTAAGGCAACAAAACCATTGTTTTTTGATTTTTTATAGTTTTATGAAAAAGAAATAGAACAAAAACTATCTAAGCTAAGCAAGTAAAATAATAACACTAACTATGAATCTAAACTAATATATTTATCTAAACTACTTAAATAACACTAATAAGCTAACTATTAAATGACAAATAGCAAACTGACCTGAAGTAACGCTTCAGGCTTGTCCTGTATGCAGTAGTTGATTCAGCAGTTCGGTGGGAGGAAACCCGCATCGGATTCTCCATGAGCTTATCGTAAACAGAAAGTTGTAGTGCTCTTCAAATATCAATGACAGGACAAACAAGACATAAAAAATTACAGCAATCTTATATTTTACAAATCTTCACATTCAGATAAATCCTTATGCAAAATTTGTACATAATAATTCAATTAATGATAAGATAAACCTGTATTCATTAAACTGAACTAGAGTAATTGTTGTGTTTTTTGAATAATAAAAGAGATCAGATATGGATAACACATTAATCAAGTCACATCAACCTGCAATAGATTACGATATCTAAAGTAGTCTATAATCAACTGTAAACTGATATGAATAAAACTTGAAACAAAAGTTTGATATATTGAAAGTGAAAGTTGTTACAAGTCATCAACTTTCATCTCAGTCTGTATCATAAATCCATAGTCTGGTTCTCTCACAAGTGAGTATTGTGGTTATTACAAAAAATAACAAGTATTTAAAGACCTCCCACAGGGTAAAACATTCCTATGGGAATTATCAAAACAGTTTACACAAATCTGGGAAAATATCCCAAGTTTCTGACTCAAGCTAACAACCTAAGACAAAACCAAATCCAAAGTATCTCCTAAACTACCACATCATGCCCAATAGCTCATTGTAAATTTGTATGCACCTGAAAGAGGACAAAAATAGACAAGATTAGAGGATATCTTATTGATAAAATTGATAAAAATCTAATTTCTAAGACTAGCTACAGAATCTTGCGATTCTGTAGCTGGTCTAAATTTAACACATAATCATTTTTAAAACCAATTCAAATCCTAAAGAATTGTATTCAAACTATTAAGCCAATATTTGATTGCTAATTAGAGACCAAACTAATCATTCAAATCGACACTGTTATCCTAATTTGAGAGCGAACAAGACTGTGATCAATCGAATGATAACAGAGAGACATGTACTCTGTTCAATTTTTATCCCCAATTGGGGTAAACAGAATCACATTAGATACTTGACAGCAATGAAATCATTTTCATAAACTAATTGAAATCAACACAAACTATAACCAGCTAACATATTTTCCATGCAATAGTTTATGTCACCTTCTCCATTAACAAAATCGTTTTCGAATCCAAAAAGAAATCAACAGGATCGTTTTTCAAAATGACATAGCTATATTAAACATAAACAAACGATCATGCTAATCGTGGCACATAGTAATCACTTGCAGATCCAATCAAACAGGAACAAATCAAAATGGTTTGAGGCTGACATAATCGTTATGAATGAATATAGCTCCACGATCTTAGCAAATAGATCTTCAGCACAGGTCGAATGTAATCAAAATCCAAACGAGAATATTGATTCAATACAAAACAAAGTCATTCCTGGTAAATCGAAGTCAATCAGGGTTGTTTTGAGTTTATTAGATTACATCATATTTATCAACCCAACCACTAATAATGATGCATAACACATATAAAGGATCATACCAATTCAAGCCCACGAAATCGTTCCAAAATCAAACCATAAGAACTAAATCATAGCCGATAGAATCCAACCACAACAAAATCGTACCAAATCAAACATAGYCGTGCTCTGACTTTAGCACAAAAATCTCCTATACAGGTCAGRTGAAATCAAMATCTAAACGAAAACAAACCCCATTGATTACATTAATTCAAACCAACATAATTTTTCTAAAGCGAACCATACCAAGTCAAAACCAATCCATCTCTTTTACTAAGTTGGGCATGACAAAATCGCATAACCAAATCATAGCTACATTTGAATTTATTAAAATGAAACTACTTTACAAGATCCACAACATAATCGTTTTGATGATCAAACTATAACACAATCATTTTAAATGTATTAAAATGAAACAGAGCTAATTGAAATCAAAACCAAATTTGTTATATTAATTCAATCATACTTACAAAGMAAAATTCATATCGAAATCCATACCTGGAGAATCAGAAAACAACTCGGTCATGATAATTTGGAATTGAYGAAGGTTGTTTCCACTTCGACATTCCTGAAAACAATCRAGCCAGTGGTTTTTTGTTTCTTGTCATTGGTCCGTAGCCTATCGTTCTCCCTTGCCAACACTGCCACCTGTTCTTCTAATGCTTTGATATTTGATTGCAGAAGGGGGACATCGGCATAATAATGCTCTAACCAGGCATTACATTGGATACATGATGAATGCTCGGACTTTGATAACACAGGAGGGATTCTATTTAGGCCACCGGGGGTTTCATTGTGCAGTTTGATTTCTGGGTAGCTAGGGTTGTTTTTTAGGCACGGTGGAAAATTAGATACACAGTCATAGGGTTGCTTGGAACATAAGCCATGGGAATAGGGTTACTCTTCGGCTAGGAAACGCTCGATATCGGAATCTGAGTCCTCACTCAACACTATGGGATTTTGGTCGAAGTTTGGCTTAGGTTTATTCTGGGCAAGTCTCGATATCAATCGAGCATTTTTCTTACCTTTTCTATCGACAGTAGGATTACCCTTGATTCTCTTACTCACAGGCTTCTTGACAGCCTCAATCTTGTCTATTATGATGTCGGGTAGGCTGATGTCAGGGAAAACTGAGGGTTTGGCAAGGGGTAGGAAGATATGGAATGGCACGGGTGGATCGACCATAGTCTCAGTGACCATAGCCTTATCGATTTGAATAGACTCTGAATCAGCAAAGCCATTTCGAGATAGAAAGGCTTGCCAATTATCACCGTGAAGGTTTAAATGGTGGATGACGATGAGTTTGATCAAGCTGTGATGAAACAAGCTGTTATCAGCCTTCTCATGTTTGAACCTCTTAGACATCTTGTAAAGACTACACAAGAAGTAATGCGGCATGTTCAAAGGATAGCCCATGAAATTCATCAACAACCGGAGACGATAGAGAAAAACCAATCCATACCGACCTTCACAGGTCACAAATTGTTTCACAATTACCAAAAGGTCGTGCCACCTAGGTTTGAGGGTAGAAATAGGCATACCTTTGTCACAGGATGTAACCTTTCATGATACGAATAACAAAGGCCAGGACACCTTGTCGACTTTGGAGTTTTTAAACCATCACTGGCCTGTAGATGCTAGTCTTGTAGCAGAGCTTATGAACTTCTCATTCAGCTCAGGCTGAATGTCACCAATTTTATCCCTACACCCGTCAAAGGTGAGGAAGAATTGTTTGGCAACAACAAGATTGAAACCCTCGAACCTCTGTATAAACACCAACCAACCATTGTCTTCTAAATCCTTACAGGCATTATCGAAGAACAACAAAGCTTGGCTACCATTCGGCTCTATGCGGACCACTGGTGCCATAGACATGAGTGCACAGTGAGAAGAGTGCAGGGTTAGGGTTCGAACGAAGTATACACAGGGGCAGAACACTAACAGTCTTACCTGAAAACACCAGGGGTGACCCAAGATAGGGGGAAAACATTTATGACAGAACGTGCGAAGGTGGTGGAGGTATTTCGGCCGATGTAGAACAGTCATTAACCGCAGTACAACCGCCGACGCTTTTAGCTATGCATATCACAATGCATACGTGTTAAAAACCATGCCATTTCAATCAACCAATGGATATATGGTAAGTGGACCAAAAATTTGCACGAGCCATAGTTTTACCATAGTTTTAAAACCAAAGCAATAAATGAAAATCACACCAAGGGTTTGATTATATGAAACATGTGTTGTGTGAAAAGATTTATACCAAGGGTCTAACCATAACACCAATGTGTTTTCATGAAACCAATGATCAAAGAACATATAAATCAAATCACTAATGCATCACAAACTCGATCAAAAGAATATCCTCACAGTCTTGTAAAATGAAGTCATATTAACAAATAAAAATGCCAAATGAATAAGGATCTTGGAGTCTTGTCAATCGTATAACGATAAGTAAATTGGAAACGCAATGGGCATATCGACAAGAATGATTACAACAATTCAGTGATGATTTTAATGTGACTTCGAAAACCAATTTTTCACGCTTGCAGTCGTGAAAACAAGAACAAAGGTAAGTGTGCAAATAGCGCAAAATAATAGTGTCATTTTATTCGAGCATTGCGACGAAAATCAAGGTTTGCAAAACACTGGTGTAGGCAGCTTATAAGGACAGTATAAAAATGTGAATTGGCTGCCAACAATGGTGACACACTGGTAGAAGCAGTTATCTCTGCCACAAGAACAAATTTAGATTAGGATAATGAGAAAAATTCTAACTCAAAAATGACAACCAGAAAATCGTGTAAACATCATCATTAACCAAATATTCCAGCAGTGTTTAAAGGATGAAAACTGATAACAGTCTTAAGAAAAACGAGCCATGATATTAAAGATAAAATCCCCAATATTGTTGACAGAGCCACTACTTCCAGCAGGCGTCCATAGCCTCGCCAGGGTTGCCATTTAACCCACTCTGATATTCGTATCCCGCTAAGAAGTTCCAGATCAGAATAAAGGACATGTTAAGGTTAATAGGTTCCATATTTGCAAATTTTCATATACCCGACATTGCTTCGCTGCCAGAAGGCCTGTTCAGTACCCCGACAAAGTTGTCTTAGCATCATGCATGCATTTACCCGCTTCCAACGGACCTGTTCAACATCCCGACGGGTTTACAAGCACTTCCCACAACTCTTTTATTGTTTTTTTTTTTTTTTTAAAGACATATAGTCGAGTGGGGTGACGCTGAAAATTATGATATTTTAACATATTTTTTACAGACCTCATAAAAAATTTTAGAACTTTCCTTTATTAAGATCCAGAGATGGTTTATTTGTAGAACCAACTTTCTAAGGCAGGGAGACATCTTCTGAGTCATTCCCTTAAGGAAAAGGGACAGCGTAAAAAGATAATAGATGATCATGACAGGCTTTACTCCGAGATCGAAATTAGTTCACTTCTTTCAAACAAAAAACTTTTTGCCAACACAGATGTAAATTTCAGAAGCATATAATTGATGTTTATACAATATTTTCAGCAGTCATTTCAGTGAAGGAATTTTCTGTTTTCTTTGCCTGAATAGTTTAGCCTGCAGGTATGTGTATTTCAAAAAACGAAAACTGATAAGCACAAAGGAGAAATCAAAACCAAAATGGAAAAAGAAAAGCAAACAAAAGCAAAATATGTACATAATATACAAGGAGTTGTTGTTAGGTAAAGTATCTTTTCAGAGCTTGGCCATTAACCGGATAGGTGTCAGGTTGCCCTTCTAGATTCTGCAATCCGAAAGAGCTGGGACCCAACTTCTCAGCAATTAAAAACGGTCCAAGCCATAAGTTTTGAAATTTCAGGACGAGATCACCTACTTCGAAATTCCTATCAGAGGCAGAGTTGGAATCGAACCAGCTTTTAACTACCAGTTGATGTTGATCTAACTTATGTTTATCTTGGGCTCTTACCTCTTCTAGCTTCATCAAAGCGTTAATTCGGTTTTCCAAAGGGGGACAGTCTTCTTCTTGTATTCTCTGCGATAGCTGAAGTGAGGGAAGAAGAATGTGTGGTGGCAGAATTGCTTCTCTGCCATAGACAAGAAAAAAGGGGGAGTTACCTACAACAGTTTTTGGGGTTACCCTATCATCCCAAAGCGTGTTTAACAGTGCGTTGTGCCAGTTTTTATGATTTTCAGCCACCGTTCTCTTGATGATTTTAATCAAGTTCTTATTTGTTGATTCTTCCAACCCATTTCCCTGGGGGTAATAGCTAGCATAATACTTCAATTTAATTCCTTTTTCTAAAGAGAACTCGCTCATCTCAAGAGAGGAAAAATAAGAGGCGTTATCGAATACTAAACAATCAGGGATGCCAAAACGAGTGATAATATTTGAATTTAAAAAGGCAACTTCCTGATTGGTATTCGCAGTTCTTAATGGGGTAGCTTCAGACCACCGGGTAAAGTAATCTGTGGCTGTTACGATAAACTTGTGTTGTTGTGAGGATGGGGGGTTGATTGGACCTATGATATCAAGGCCCCACTACTGAAAAGGAGAGTCTACTGAGACAAGCTACACAGGAAATGCTTGTTTTTGTAACTGCCCTAATGCTTTCTGACAAATAATACACTTACAACATAAGGCATGGGCATCTCTGAAAAGTGTGGGCCAGTAATAACCGGATCTCAAAACTATATGGGAAGTGGTGTCACCACCAAAATGACCACTAGCTTCTCCAGCATGCAACTCTAGTAAGACTTTTTCTGCTTCATCTTTCTCGAGACAGCGCATCAGTACGCCATCAAAACTTTGACGAAACAGAATACCATTAACCAAATGAAAGGAGGCAGAATTTAATCTCAACGCTCTTCTCTTAGTGGGATCCAGGTGACAAGGGGCTGACCTATGTTCAAGACATAATTTTATATCGTCATACCATGGACTGACAGAGTTTTGTGCGCAACAGATTATATTTTGATCATGTTGTCCTAGATTTGACGTATCGCATTCTTCTTGGCGTCCTGCTGCTGAATCATCAACTAACTTGCATAACCCTTGGCCTCTCACTATTTGTGCTGGGGTAATTTCTATGTCGTACTCTTGTAAGGAAGTAACCCAGTTAGCCCTCTTTTCTCCTAGTTCTTTCTGCACTAACAGGTTCCTAACGGTTGGATAAGGGACAATAACTTTCATCCTGGATTTCAAAAGGTAAGACCAAAAATGCTTGACTTCTTTGAAAACAGCGTAGGCTTGCTGATCTACCGCTGGGTAATTAAGTTTCACGCCTTTGAAAGCAGAGCTCATAAAGGCAATGGGTACTTCATTGTTTTCGACGTTCTTTTGAGTTAGGACGACAGCGTAGGAACGGTCAGAAGAAAAAGTGTAGAGCGTGAAGTCTTGGGAAAAGTCAGGGCTCATGAGAGAAGGAGCGTCTATTATGACCTTTTTTATTTCATTAAAAGCTTGATTTTCTAAGGGTCCCCAGTGGTATTATGCGTCTTTCTTAATTAGGTTCTGCAAAGGTCTAACCATTTCGGAGAAACTGGGGACAAATCTTCTCACGAAGTTTATCTGGCCTAAGAAAGACTGCATAGATTTTTTGGAAGTAGGAGGGGGGAGTTTAGCGATAACTTGAGTCCTTTCGGGGTCGATAATCATCCCTTTGCTCGACACAATAAATCCTAAGAGTTTACCATGTTCTACTGCAAAGATGGATTTTTTAGGATTCAAGGAAATGTCGTATTTACGACATCGTTGTAGAATGAATCTTAAATGAGCTAGATGATCGGTTTTGTTTTTAGAAAATATAGTCACATCATCTAAGTAAACTACGATGGACTGATTGATTAAGCCTGGGAAAGCGATGTCCATCGCTCTCTGGAAAGTGGCACCAGAATTAATCAATCCAAAGGGCATTTTCCTGTAAGCATAGGTACCCCATGGAGTGCGGAAGGTAGTTTTAAGTTGGTCTGGTGGAGACATCAGGACTTGGTTGTACCCCGAGAAACCATCCAGCAAGGATAGCCTCTCAAAACCAGATACCTGTTGAAGGATCTGTTCCATGGGTGGGAGAAGATAGTTGTCTTTATCCAACGCTCTATTAAGGTTTTAGAAATTGATGCATAGTCGGATTTCCCCACTTTTATTCCGGACAGAGACAAGGTTAGAAACCCATTGAGTGTGCCTAACAGGGAAGATAATCTTAGCATTTAGGAGTTTATTTAATTCTTTTTCGATGGTCGGTTCAAGCTTAGGTGCATTTTTCTCAATTTCTGTTGAAAGGGCGAGGTTTGGGGTTTCATAGGAATGACATGTTGTATGATGTTAGGGTCGAAAGTTTTAAGGTCATCATACGTCCATGCAAAGACATATTTAAATTCTTTGAACAATTTAATAAATGAAGCTTTTTCTTATTCATAACATCCTACCCCTAGATTAATGCACTGAGGATTGTCCTTAGTCCCTAAGTTTACTTTTTCATATGATAATGAGGAACTATTGGTTTTACAGTTGAACGATTTCTTGAATTTATCTTGAATATCATAAAATTTCTCTAATCTAACTACAGATTTAGGGATCGAATTTACCAT
>ML824074.1:165765-177002 GCA_009831015.1 Picea engelmannii | reverse complement strand
CAACTCCAAAGTTCAACTGATTTACAATTGTTTTCAAGCCCATAGTAAGCTTTCCATCCCCCAATAATCCTTTTCTCAATGCTATAATTCCAATTAAGCTTGTGGTGAATATCAATTCCAAGATATTTGTATGAAATCACTTCTTCCAAGTTGTTGTTGTCATATACCAAGGTATCATAAGGGATCTTATTGGATTTAATAATCATGACCTTAGTCTTATCAGTATTAACAGTCATACACATATTGAAGCAAAAATCTTTGAGGATTCTTAGTTGGTTTTCAAGATCATGGGGACTCCTTGCCATACGAACAATATCATTGGCATAAAGAAGAAGATTGATGACTATACCAGTGAGAGTAGGGCTGACACAACCTGCTTTTTCCAAGCATTCTTCTAATTTATCAATGTATATGCCAAAAAGGGTAGGGGACAAGGGACAACCTTATCTGACTCCGATATTGCAGTTAAACTCTTTTGATTAGCTCTCAGTGTTTTTAAACTTAGCAATAACATTCTCATACATCCTTATTGCAACAACCCTCAACTTGAGAGGCACTTTTATCTCTTCCAACCTATTCCAAAGGTTTTTCCTAGGAACCATCTCAAAATCTTTTCTAAAGTCAACAAAACAACAAAAAAGATTGGTTTTAGTATTGTGGAACTCCTCTGCAATGATCCTAAATGTAACAAGATGGTCCACAGTTAATGATATCTCCTAAACCCGGCCTGACCTTTAGCTCTTTTACCGTGACTTTCTAGCCAAATGTTAATCTTCTTTTCCAAAATAATTCCATAAAGCTTGGCTAAAATCAGGCTAATCATAATGGTCTTATAATTAGAGGGAATGTTGTTATCCCCATTTTTAAAAATAGGAACAATGAGGCTTTGCGTCCAGGGTTTAGGGAAGCCCTGCTTGAGTGCTAAATTGAAGAGCTTGTGTATGTGAGGGATAAGGATTGACCCTCCGATTTTAAAAATTTCAGCTTGGTAGCCTTCAATGTCCTTAGCTTTCCCATTTGTGAGCTGCTTAACCTCGAACTCTATGTCATCTAAAGAAAAAAATTCTTCCTTTGTAGGGACAATAGGAATAGTGTCCATGGAATTAGGGAACTCATAAAGAATTATAAGGTAGGAATTCCAGTCCGTTAAGGGAATCCTATTATTTTCTTTAGTATTGTGTTTTAGAATTTGGCTCCAGAACTTCTTAGGATCCAACTTGTATAGTTGTGAGAGTTTCTCTTGCCTTTTATTGATATAGTGTCTTTTTTTCCTTTTAATTAGGGATTTGTATAGAGTTTTAAGGGCTTATTAGAAGCATCCCTAATGGCTTTCCTAGAAATTTTACATTCTTTATCATACCAAGGGTTGGTTGTTCTATTACTCTTTTTATGGGACACCTCAAAAGAGAACTTGTTAATGGAAGTGGAAAGGGTAGTTGTAAAATTATGATAGAGTTCTTGAATGTTGTCCTTATAAGTTAGGAGTTTTAACTATTTAAATCCTTTAAGAAAATGTCAACTTTAGTTTTGTCAAAGTGCAATTTCCTTTGATTATGAGAATTCTCTTCAATGGTACTCCTATGCATGGAAAATTTTAGAGTTAGGGTTAAAGGTTTATGATCAGAGTGAGGCTCATGGTCATTTAAAAGGTCAAAATTTGTTATTTGGTTGGAAACAGGGATATCAAATATCACATAATCTACAACACTACTACCTAGCCCATGAATACAATTCATTTGGTTGGAGTTTGGCCACTTCATTACTCCATTGCAAATTATTAGGTCTTGAGAGCTGCAGAACTTGACCAACTCAGTACCAAACAAATTCTCAATTAGGTCTTCAGAGCTTCTTTTGTAGCTATTAGATATAACAAGGTCATCGTCTAGCCATAAAGGATTATGGTTGGAATCATCACTTAAAAGGGGAGCTTGTTTAGTTGCAGTCCTAGCATTAAAGTCTCCTAGCAGGAGGATATTACCTTCATTTTTCAAATTATAAATATCTTGTTCTAAATTATTATAGGGACAATTTTTTATATAGATTATTTTTCTTATAAAAAGTAGAATTAATAGGTGCAAAATAACAAATTGCTATATACATCTTCTTAGCATTGGTGTCTGAAATTTCTATCCAAATGTATTGATTAAGAGGGTCAATCGTATGAAGTTGAATGTGAGGAGAAATGCTTTTTCTAATATAACAAGCTATGCCTCCTGTCCCTCTACGGTGGGATTTTTTGTTCCATGCTGACCATAAGACAAATCCTTCCATGTTAGGGACCTTAGACTCCTCATGCTCCCAAGTTTCAGCTAGACAAATAATATCAATACCACTAGGGATCCAACAATTCCAAAAAAGTGTTAATAAATAATGACATTATCTATAAAGTGTAAATATTATTATATTTTTGGAAAAAGTATCCTGTTATATTATAAATTTTAAAAATAATATTTTTATATTTTTAGAAAAAGTATCATCTTATATTATAAATTTTAAAAATAATATTCATATTTATTATAAATAAAAGTGAAAAGATTATTTTTTATTATTTTTTAAGTTTTAAAATAATTTTTAATTGGTTAAGAATTTGTTTTTGAGGTGTAGGAAACTAATTAATTATCTAAGATTTATAAGTATTATGTAGGAGTGAGAATGTATTTTCTTATGGATTATCAATGAATTCTTAGAATGAGTTGTTAGGTTTTGTTTACAAATGATAATATAAATGCACACCTAATTCTTGAGATTATGGGCCTAATGGTTAAGAACACGTGTTTCCTCTTAAGAGGTTACCTTGTCCCACAAATAAAGGGGTATCATACACCAATTTGGTGTGCTGGCTTGGACCACCATCTTCTGGTGGGAATGCTGGAATTAATATGTTTTTCAAACCAGAATCCCAATCCCTCTATAATTCATGCATTTGAAGGAACCAGAGTTAAAACCTTGGCAAATCTTTATAATTTAAAAATTCTTAACTGTAAGATTTTGCAAAACCTTTCTAAAATTTTAGAAATTTCCAAGGACTTACATATTACATAAAAAGAAAAAAAAGTAAAATATTCATCTTGAAATGACCAATCCCTTTTCCCCAAAGTTGAAAAACTAACCAAAAGGGGAATATATAAGGCCCTTAAAATTTTCTCCCGAATTTGATTATGGTCATTAAGTGTGTTCTATGCAGTCTTGATCTTATCTTGTTCACTGAATAATACACAGGCATAGCTGGTGTTATATACAAGACATATAATATTATATTATAAACTAATATATACTAATTATAACAATTGGCCATCAAACATGCCCTTCTTTCTAAAGACGCTTTGTGAGATGAAAATATCGGTGAAGGTCATAATGATAATGACACATAGTTGACACATCGATTCAACTGAAGTCAATATTTATTCAAGTTATTTGTTGGCAAGACTTTTTGACGGACTTCTATCATTAGGATTCCAAGTATGTCTTCACAAATAGGTCAAATTGAAACTCTGATTATTTTGAAGTGTAAACAAATGTCACCTGCAAACATAACTGTGTGGATGTTGCGAGCCAAAACTTGGAATCCTTTTTTTTTGTTTATCTGAAAACTGATAGCTGTTAGAACAAAAAACAACAGTAATAATCTTAAAAACCAGCAACAACAGATTCAACACTAACAATAGCAATAGCGTATTCAACACTAACAATAGCAATAGCATATTCAACACTAACAACAGAAATTCCAGCAATAGATTTGACAGCACAAACAGCAGAAGAAAAATCAACAGTCGTTGTGAGTAACAACACCTGAATGCACATTAAGTTTGAAACTTTCTTGAGAAGATATGGATGCCCATTGCCAACTCAGGTCAAAAATCCAAATCCAAGCCAGTATGGATGCTGCTCTTATTCCAAATATTCTCTTCCACACTACCTGCAATAGCACACTTCATCAACACCCTTTCTCTTATGCCCAAGAGCCCTTTTTATCGCCAATTTACATACTAGAGCATATATCCATTGGCCAATTTACATACCAGAGTAAGCCAAGAAAAGAGCAGTTACAATTCTCAATGATTGACACTTTGTAATATCCCTTGTTAAAAATTTTCCGAAATTTTTGTCCTAGTTTGTAATGTAGGCTTCGCTGTTTGATATATTTGTTTGGATATTTCTAATACAGAAAATTTCTAACAGTTTCACTGTTTCACCCTTAGATTCATGTCACCCCAAGATACATAACAACCAACAAAGTGACAACATCCAGATATTCGTATAAGTCACTATAAGCACGAATATATGAAACTCAAAGCAACCACTGCACTTAATAATTTGTAATATATCTAAAACTTAGGATAATAACTGAAACAGTTCAGATGTAAGGTTAACATGATCTTGGTTTGTTGTTGATGGTGAGATAGCACTGTTGTAATGCAGGGAGTGTACTGAGCGGAGTGAGCACTTTGCGGTGTACTCGGCTTCCATGAACAACAAATTTTTCTGCTGCCAACAACAACAAATTCATCCCTGCTGCTATGAACAACAAAAGCAACAAATTTTTCTGATGCCAGCAACAACAAATTCAACAAGCTAACAATTTTACAAATCCTTTTTCTTAGTAACAATTTTACAAATCCATCCAAAATTGACTTCAAATTAAAAAAAAAAAAGATAAAGAAAGGTACAATAGGTTAACCAGTGTCCAAAGGATAACATGCAAAACAGTATCTGGTTCAATAGTTGGTGGATGCAGGCAAAATTTCTCTCCTCTTATTCATCTATCAAGCACTAGCAGGGGCATATAGTAGTGGTACAACAAGCCGAATTGTCTTTCTGTTAAAGAACAATTTTAATAGTAAAGGCTAACAACTTTGTTACCTGACATTGAACACGTTTTTGAGGGACACAACACTTAGCAACGGTTGAAAACTGTTACTATGAGACACCAACATCGCTCAAGCCACCACTAGACATTGCAAAAAGGTTATGGAATCTATGCGTTCAAAAACATTAAACATTTAATGTTTGGAATTAATGTTAAGTTGAAACTTTAGTATTAATCCACCTTGCTCTCTGCAGCATTATTCAGTTGGGGAAAAACTTGTGCCTTAAACTAAGATTGAGGTGAAAAATTTGGGTCGCTCTGCAATAACAAGATCATTTGAACCACCGATCAAACGTCAGAAAAAATACTTTAAAATGATTAAAATAAATAAATAAAATCAGTTTGTAATGTTATACTTTTGATAAAGCTCAATTTTTTTGAGTCAAACCTCAACTAATAGCTGGTCAACGACCTAGCCATGGCTATATACCATGCCTGGACTGCACATATAATAATGATTGAAATAAAAAAATTCTCA
This sequence comes from Picea engelmannii, assembly GCA_009831015.1. NCBI lineage: Eukaryota > Viridiplantae > Streptophyta > Pinopsida > Pinales > Pinaceae > Picea > Picea engelmannii. The sequence continues at coordinate 171,657 of ML824074.1, read as the reverse complement.
CGGCAAGGTCTCCTTTCATCCGTTGTATAATTAAGAAGAGTCACCTAAAATTTGTATTTGTGTGACTTGTTTTTCAAAAGTTAGAATGAGAACTAACTTAATTAAGAAGGAGTCACCTAAAATTTGTATTTGTGTGACTTTTTTTGAAAAGTTAGAATGAGAACCAACTTAAGTGTTATAAGAACTTAAGATTTAAGTACCATGAGAGTTGGCCAAATATTTTGTTAATTTAATTAATTTTAAAAATTAAACAATTTTAATTAGTTAAAATTTTTATTAAAATATTAACTAAAAAATTATTGTTATTATTTTAAAAATATTAAAAATTTAGTTAAATAAAATTATTAAAATACATGTTAATTTTTTTTTATATGATAATGATGATGAACCTCCACTAAGATTTAATTGGTCTATCGGACTTTAAGAGGGTAAGTGATTACTTGTGATTCTTAGAAAGATTGGTAGTGTGATCAATATTTTGAAAATGAGATCTAATATGGGTATAGGCTGGACAATCTAAGAGAAAGTTCTTTTCATCTTCAACCTTCTTAGTGTCACAAAGGTGACACATTCTTTCATCCCATGGTGTCTTAGGAATTGACCAACACCTAGTTTCACTATGGAGCTCATGAGAATTTGTTCTTATCTTAGCAATGCTTATTTTTTTCTTTACACTTGACAAAATAGATAGATAATTTTGATCTTCTAGATTATGATTGATTACATATTCTAGATACAACCTGAGTGGGCCTAATGGTTAAGAACATGTGTTTCCTCTTAAGAGGTCAAAGGTTCAAATCGCCTAATGGTTAAGAACATGTGTTTCCTCTTAAGAGGTCAAAGGTTCAAATCTAGACCTTCGTAGACCAGCTAAAAAATTATTGCACATGTTTATGGAGTTTAAAAATGTTCTTCCACATTTTTATGGATTTTATAAATAAGTGTTAATAAATGAAATTATGAAATTATCTATAAAGTGTAAATATTATTATATTTTTGGAAAAAGTAGTCTATTATATTGTAGATTTTAAAAATAATATCAATATTTATTATAAATAAAGTGAAAATATTATTTTTTAAGTTTTAAAATAATTTTTAATTGGTCAAGAATTTGGGTTTTGTTTACAAATGATGATAAATGCACACTTGATTCTTGAGATTATATATAAATTTAAATAGTGTTATAACTTTATTATTTTTTGAATTTTTTTAATATATATATATATATAATTTTTATTAAAAAAAATTATTACATAATTAAAAAAATATATTAAAAAATATACAATCTATTTTATATTTATATTAATGTTAAAATATTTTTCAAAATTTTAAATATAAGTTACAAATTATTTTTCTAAAATTTATAAGTATTTTGTAGGAGAGAGTGTGTTTTATAATAGAGCAATAAATATGTAATTTAATAAATTTTATCATTATCATATTTCATTTTCATAAAAAAATTTATTACATAATTAAAAAATATACTAAAAAACATACCATCTATTTTATTATATTTATTTTAATATTAAAATATTTTTTAAAATTTTAAATATAAATTAAAAAGTATTTATTTATAAAGATAAGTCACAATTATGTTAATTTTTTTTCTTTAAAAAAAATTCAAATAATTTTTATTAAGATAACAAAATTATAAAAATAGATACTTATTCAAATGCTTTTTAAAGGCCTTATGTAAAGTGATCATACACTTTTCCTTAAAAGAAAATCTTCTGTTAATAAATATGTTCAACTAATATCTCTCTTGCTTATGAGCAATTATGTGGACAACCATGCCTCATAAAAATCATCTAAAAAAATAACTCTTATGTTCTATATAAAGATAAAAAAATGTATAAGTGCTCAAATCATTTACAATCAAACTATTCATCACAGAGCACCTCCAATCCTTCCTTGTACTACTTGTAAGCTTCAAGTGCAAATGAAATGTGAGAAAAACGAGATTGTAGATTATACACGTCCATAAATAATGATTGAAATAAAAAATTCCTGAATGCAAAGTTTATTTTCATCCATTGTATAACTAAAAAGGAGTCACCTAAAATTTGTATTTGGGTGACTTATTTTTCAAAACTTAGAATAAAAACTAACTCAAGTGATACGAAAACTTAAAACTTAAGTACCGCTACAAAAACTTAAAACTTAAGTACTATGAGTTGGCCAAATATTTGGTTAATTTAATTAATTTTAAAAATTAAACAATTTCAATTAAATAATTTTTTTATTAAAAAATTAACTAAAAAATTATTATTATTATTTTAAAAATATTTAAATTTAATTAAATAAAATTATTAAAATACATGCTAAATTATTTATATAAATAATTATCTTTTATATATATATATATATATATATATATATATATATATATATATATATATATAACAACTACAACAAAATATAACCTTGCAATGTATAATCCATATCCTATATTCTCCTACATTCAATTTTTTAATTGATCTACAAATATGTCAAATAATATTGGATTGGAGATACGAAGCATCCTTGCTTCACTCCAATATATTGACTTTCCTTCTTAATTTTTTTGTCATTTATAAGTACTTCCAATTTTGAAATAACATTTTCATATAATGAAAAAGTAATTTCTCTCATGCGCCATTCTTTTTAAAAACAATTTTAAGATAACATTTTCATATAATGAGAAAGTAACTTTTCTCATTCTCCATTCTTTCTAAAAACTTAATTTAAAACATTATATTAAAAATAAAAAAACTTATAAAATAATTTTAATATATATGAGAAAGTAACTTTTCTCATTCTCCATTCTTTCTAAAAACTTAATTTAAAACATTATATTAAAAATAAAAAAACTTATAAAATAATTTTAATATATTTCTTTATAATTTTCATTTCTTTATCTCTAAGTTTCTTAGAGAATTTAAAAAATATATAAACAAAATATCTTTAATAACTATTTAACGTTTAATATTTAATATTTAGTACCATGACATATAAAAGTAACGATAAGGATAATAATTAAAATTAGAGAATGAATTTTATAATATTAATTTCACATTGTAAAATATAAGTTATGAATATTTAAAAATATTTAATAAAAAAATAATAATAGTTTTTTTAAACTTTTGATATGTGAATGAGTAATAAGAATACATATTATTTATTATTAAATTATTTTGAAAACCTTCTCTTTAATATCACTTACAATTTATATTAAACAAGATAAATATAATGTCATTATTAAAATACTTTATTATTATAAAAATCAATTTGAAATCATAATTATTCACAAAATTAATTTGATTAAAAATCACAATCATAGATGAAATTGTCTTTTATCTACTATTAGGATGGGTATGATAAGAAGGAGGAAATTGGAAAAGCTTAAATGATTTGATGATAAAGGTAATTAATTAAAAAAATTGTTCTATAATATAATGAAATAATTTTTTTAATATAACATTTTTTTTTAAAATTTAAATTGAATATAATAAATGAATGATAATCTTATTTTTTTTTTAGAAATTTTCAATTTAATTATTCTATTAATTTGAGGATTTATTTATTTTGCATATTGTTAGTAACATTTCTTGTCCGAGGCACAAGAGTATTCAAGTCTGCAAGTCGTAGGAGAAGCGCTCGAGTGCAGCACGGGAGAATCTCTTTTCCAGTTATGAGTCAAGCGAGCGAGCAAGGTTTTGTTGTCGGCAGCTGAGATCTATCCACGAAGCAGATCAACGGTCATCGGGATTTTGGGGCTGTCAAGTTACCCGATATATAGCGTAAGAGAAAGCGCCTATATTTTAAAGTTAAGTCTGGGTTGTCCGATCCATTGACGCGTGGCGCAAGATCTGGTCACATCGACATATCAGTATTCGAGAGTTCGAGGGGCAAGCGCTCCTCATCACTTCACTTCCCGAAACCCGAACCTCGAAATGCCGATAGCGACCAGAATCGGGCCCATGGTTTTGGCGCCTGGTAGTAAAGAAACAAGCCTAGAGGAGGGGGGCTAATGTTTATCATTTGGCCACTCGGGTTCCAAAGCGCCGAATTGAGTTTCAGAGGGGGGGCACTGTGTTCTCCAGACGTTGATTCGACGTGATCTAAATCCCGGTACCTGCTGGGAATAAATGAAGAAGAGAGAGGGTGGTTGAAACCTCGCCTCACTCATTAATTGCAAAGTATGGCGGGTCTGGCAGGCGGTATGCTTGAGAGGGTCTTGTATCCTCTTTTTCCGAAAGAGCCATGCCCGAGTTCTCGACTAGTCGAAGGAAGTCTACACACGCTAGCTCGACACTTAATGGATCAGCTACTCCCCTTACTAGAGCCACGCGCAGATAAGATGGCATCTGTCATAGGCGCTCGATCATCCTGAGTCTGCGTGGGCAGGCTGTCAGAAGACACGCAGACGCAATGTTTTAATTGCAGTGTCTCGTTTTCGCTGCTATATTTTTGTTTTGAGTATATGTAGGCATTTTTTCCATTTTTGTAAAGGGGGGATGGTTGAGCAAAGCTCCCAATTGTAAAGTTTTGATGAAGCGCTGGTCGCTCTGGTTAATGTATAAGGCATTTGAGACTTATTACTTTATGGATGTCAGCCTCTTTTTCCATCTCTTCGTATATTGTGTTAGAACAACTCAGAATTGGAGGATCCAGTCGAGTTGCGCTGTTGTAGGATGATGTAGGTTGGATCACTGCAACAGTCACAACATTTCTAATAAGTTCTTGTGTTTTCTCAGCGCTGGAATGGCTTGGAATTGGAGGATCCAGTCGAGTCACCCTTCAGCTTCTTGAAACTCTGGACCAAGAGGATCTTGGATTCTAAGTTTTTCTCCTTCAAGCTTCCGAAGGCCTATTGCCTGAGGCAGTCTTTCTCACCCTTCTCACAAGTCTTCCATCTACCACCCTTTAATCAACTTACTGATGGAAGTTGGATCAAGACCTCCCTTGCTTTCTACATACCAGGCCCAGTTTCCTGAGTTAAAGCTATATCTTCTTGAGTCTTTACCCATTCAATCACCCCACTAAACAAATCGTGACATAAAACTGATGGGCGTCGGGCTCTGCTCCTGCAAGCAATCCAGGAGTGACTTTTGTCGCCAACATTTCTAGCGCCGTTGTCGGGGATGAAGTTGAAGATTTTCCTTGGGCAGAACGACATTGAGCCTCTGATTTTGAAGGTGCATCAGACATCAGAGCCCTTAAATATTGCTACTGTGCACCTGGCGACTCCACTGTGGCGACTCCATTGTTTCCACATCATTGTTTCCGCTGTGACTACTGTTAGCACACCTGAAAGATGACCCTAAGGAGATTTCTCGAGAAGGTTTCAACAGCTACTTTCTCAGCTTGAGAAGCTTCCTGGGGTAACGACAATGTTAAGATCTGGCCTTTGATGGTGAACAAGGATCAGACACACTCGAAGCTGCGCATCTTTCACCTGGTGAATCCATGATTCGAGGATCGATTGGCGACTCCACTGGTTCGATATGGAGAAAATTCTGGCTCAAAGGTTTTCTTTCTGTGACTTTTCTCAGATAGTTGGTTTTCCTAATGCACTTCCTGATAGAGACCAATGGGAAGATTTCCTCCCTGAATTTCATGCAACAAGTTGAGAGGACCCAATTGAGCATTTACTAGACTTCCATGAGGCTATCCACTGACACAATATCACGCATGAGGATGTCCAGATTAAGCTCTTCAGGTATTCATTGAAGGGAGCTGATCTTGAATGGTGTCGGTCTCTTCCCGTTGCAAGCATCCGCTCTTTAACAGGTTTTCATACAGCTTTCAATTCATTTTGTAAAGACTACTATCCAGCTGATGGTTTGTTTGAAAACTGTTGTGAGGAGTTTTCTTTGCTTCAGGAAGCCTCTGCTGGCCCTGAAGACCAGG